>SJYC01001012.1:0-23787 GCA_006408675.1 Madoqua kirkii
CCAACCCCCCAAGCATATTCGTGTCGCGCGGCTTCTTTTTTGTTGTTGATGGCTGTATTCCCAGCGCCCCTAGCACAATACCTGGCGTGTGCGTGCGTGTGTGTGTCGCTCAGTCGTGTTGTGAGTCCGTAGACTGTAGCGCTCCTACCACAATACCAGGCGTGTGTGTGTGTGTCTGTGTGTGTTATGTATGTGTTAGTCGCTCAGTCGTGTCCGACTCTTTGCCACTCCGTGGATTGGAACCCGCCAGGCTCCTCTGTCTATGGAACTCTCCAGGCAAGAATACTGGAGTGGGTTGGCATTCCCTTCTCCAGGGATTTTCCCAACCCAGGGATCGAACCTGGGTCTCCTGAATTGAAGACAGATTCTTTACTGTCTGAGCCATCAGGGAAGCTGACGTGTATAGTTGGACTCAAATATTGACCTGAGATCCAGCCCTCCTAGGTAGGGGTAGGGAGATAAACTGACATATGAGTGTAGCATTTAGAAACAAAATGACCTTGGTAATCAACTCAATAATTTAGTTACTACAGGGGTAGAAATTGAGATCCTGAAAGATGAAATAACTCCCTTCTTATTTTTGTGTTCCTGTTCTCAGCTGATATCAGTATACATGTAAGTGTTATTTTGGTAAGGTGTCAGGTAGGAACTAGTGATAGAGCTCTTAAGGGAGCTCTCTTCTCTCCCTGTTTCTAGTCGAGGAAGAAGGTACTCTCCCCAAAGGCTCTGTTTTCACACAGCTTTCAATCTTTGGCTGTGTCAAGTGGCACGTGGGATTTTAGTTCCCTCGGTGATCAAGCATGCACGCCCTGCATTGGCAGCATGTGGGCTGCCAGGAAAGTCCCTCCTGCAGTTTTTAAAGCATGTTGTCCCTTTTGGGCAATCACAAATAGTTTGTCATTGCTTAGAGTTCTTTTACAATTTTTTTTTTTACTAAGAAAGTCCCAAGGAGCATTGGACTTTGAAAATTTTGTGTTGCAGTCGGTTTGCGGCAATTATGTCATGATTCTGTATTCCAGTCTTTAGCATCTTTCTTCCAAGGAATGTGAATTTTTGTTTCTGCTGGGGGTGGCGGGTGGGGGGTTTGTTTTTTTTTTTAAAGGATGGTCCCTGTCAAGAGATTGGACCTCCTTTGGAAGTCTCAAGCCTGAACACTTTAGTACAGGGTGCTCTGAAAGCAAGGGTGATACTCTACTTCCTGGGTATTTGCTCTAGCCTTGTTAGAGGAATTTGGGAGAAGGCAAAGGGTCCAACCTAGATAGCATATTGAAAAGCAGAGACATTACTTTGCCGACTAAGGTCCGTCTAGTCAAGGCTATGGTTTTTCCTGTGGTCTTATATGGATGTGAGAGTTGGACTGTGAAGAAAGCTGAGCACCGAAGAATTGATGCTTTTGAACTGTGGTGTTGGAGAAGACTCTTGAGAGTCCCTTGGACTGCAAGGAGATCCAACCAGTCCATTCTGAAGGAGATCAGCCCTGGGATTTCTTTGGAAGGAATGATGCTAAAGCTGAAACTTCAGTACTTGGCCACCTCATTTGAAGAGTTGACTCATTGGAAAAGACTCTGATGCTGGGAGGGACTGGAGGCAGGAGGAGAAGGGGATGACAGAGGATGAGATGGCTGGATGGCATCACCGACTCGATGGATGTGAGTCTGAGTGAACTTCGGGAGATGATGGTGGACAGGGAGGCCTGGTGTGCTGCGATTCGTGGGGTCAGACATGACTGAGCGACTGAACTGAACTGAAAAGGTCCAAGGGCATCTTTTAGATCTAGAAGAAACCTCAGAGGTCCTGGAAGCCAGCACTTCATTTCATCACTGATGGATGAGGAAAATAATGAATTCAGATCATATATTTAGCGGTGGAGCCAGAACTAGATAGGTACTGCTCTGTCCTAGCCATTGTTCTTGTTTAAGAAGATTTGACTAAGGCATGCCTGGAGAACACAAGTTTACACCTTCAACCTAGAAAGGGGCTACTTGGAAACGGCTACAGAATGGTTTCAGAGGTACTTGACCCAAAAGGAAATGGAAATGCACATTGGCCACATAGTATAGATCTTCGTTGCTCTCTCCCCTGCTTTATAAGAGAAAACAACTCCCTGTTTAGCTTCTCTGGAGAGCTCTAGTTTGTCTAAGTGTTGTGGCTGCCCTGAGTTGCAAGTATTTTATCTTAGCCTAAATTATTTTGGTTGTGGAAGGCAAAAATAGTGATTGCTGCTCCATATATCACGTTTTAAAAGTTTGTTTTACAAATGAAGATGAATTAGAACTCTAGAGTAATCTTTACTGGGCTGACATGACAAATCACTGCTAAGAACTCATCTAAAATTGTGGTGGGTTGAGAAAGTAATCTGGATGTTTGTTGAAGACCAGATTCTCATATTTCCTCTTAAAGGACAGGTCTAGAGAGCAATAAGTAATCGTGGTTGGTGGGCACAATGACAATGTGAGTTCCTTTACTTGCATATGTACCCTTGACTTTAGCTGCCATTCCCTGTTCTCTTCACTGTTGCTGTTTCCTGCCCTGTGGCTTCTTCCTTGGCCAGTTAAAATAGTTTCTTTTTCTGCACTATCCTCAGAGAGGTCTTCTTTAGCTTAGCTCTGACTGGGTCACTCTTCTTTTGGGAAACCTTGGATGCGTCTCAGTCACCCAGATACAACTGAGGTATTTCAGCACATTGCACAGTTCCCTGCCCCCAAGATGTGGCCCCAGACTGTTTATTTTTCTACTCTTGTCCTGCTGCCCCATACCCAAATATACCACACATCTGTGGAGCTGTTTTAAGTTATACTTTTTTAAAAAATTCATTATTTACTTATTGGAGGATAATTGCTTTACAGAGCTCTGCTGTTTTCTGTCAAAGCTCACCATGAATCAGCCATAGGCATACGTATATCCTCACCCTTTTGAGCCTCCCTTGCTTTCAGTTCTACCTTTGCCCCTGGTCTTTTCTCTGGAATGGCCTATAATCCTTTTAAGGCTTCAGTTAGGTTAATACTTCCTCCAGGGAACCTTGTTATCCATATCCTTAATCAGAATTATTTTTTCTCTCTAATGCTCTGTAGCTTCTCCACATTTTGCCATTGTTGCTTAGTTGCTAAGTTGTGCATGGTCTCTCTGAGACCCTGTGGACTGTAGGCTCCTCTGTCCCTGAAATTCTCTGGGCAATACTGGAATGGGTTGCCGTTCCCTTTTCCAGGGGATCTTCCTGACCCAGGGATCAAAGTCTTGTCTTTTATGCCTACTGCAGTGGCAGGCGGCTTCTTTGGGAAGCCCAAGAATACTGGAGTGGGTTGCTGTTTCTTTCTCCACAAGATCTTCCAAAGTCGGGGATCTAACCCATATCTCCTGCATTAGCAGGCAGATTCTTTACCATTGAGCCACCAGGGAAGCCCCCAGTTGCTGGGGTTATTTGTTGACTGCTTCTCTCACTATAATAAATGTTCTGTAAGAGCAACTCATTTATTTTTGCTTTAATGCCCGTTGCAGTGTTTTATACAGCATGGTCATTCAGCATTTGCTGGGCAAACCATAATTTATAATCACCCTTTTATTCTTTTCATTGATGACTATTTGAAATAGGCTTTTGAAGCCACAGTTGAAACCATATTTAATTGTAGTATTTGTGTTGCAATGATAGACAATAAAAAGCCCACCTGAACCCTAACTCATTGGTTTGCTTATTCAGAGTCTGGTATTTATTTAATGTGTGCTAAATGGATATTTGCTGCATGTCACTGTGCAGAATACTATATCAAGTTCTTGGACTTTAGAGGAACTCAGGAAATAAGAAAATATGAGAGAAAGTCTCTGTCAGTATAGTGTAAAACTGCTTAAACAGTTTTTACCAGCCAGCCAGTTTAGCATTAAAGCATTTGATTGTCTCTTCCCTTTGAAGTGGGGCAGGTATCTTCCCCATTGATGGGTAACAATGGGAGAGGTCATGTAGTCAGTGACAGAAGCTGTATAGGAATCCAGGTTTTTCCTTTACTAAACCTACTCCTGTTTTGGACTTTCTTTGCCAGCAGAGACTAGCCCCCAGAGGTATTTTAAGGCAGGTCAGTTGGACAGTGTATGAGTAATACAGCCCAAGAGAGGACATCGCAGTCCCTTCAGAGGTGGGAGCTGTCAGCTTGAGTTGACCATGAGTCAGCGTCTGCTTTTGGAGCTCCTGGAATGCTCCCTGGACCTGGGTTCTTGGAACCTCAGCAGCCATCCCCATCCAACCAGATCACTTAGTCCATACCGTGGCTCCATCAGGTGCTTCCAGAACCATGGGACTGAAGTCTTGCTGTGAGAAACAGCTGACATTGTCTGCTTTGTACTGCCCCAAGCTGCTGCCGGAGAGGCCTGGCGTGATCTGCCTTGCTGCTCTCCTGCCGCTCTTCTCTTTGCTCTTAATTCAGGCCACGCTCCTGGCTTGGTCCATCAGGCTCCCTACCCCCGCCACCCAGGGCTCTTCACATTTGCTGTTTGCTCTGACTGAAATTCCCCTCTTGTCCATTGCGCTAGTGCGTCTAGCAGGAGCCTGTTAGAACGAAGCCCAGACAGCAGGGCATGCTGCTTGCTGTTGCCTCCTTTATTTCCTGATGGAAAGTCTTTGATGTGTGTTCCTGATACACGCTGTCTAGTCACCTAGCTCCAGCTCACCATGCCTGATGCATTTGCTTAGGTCTTCTGTCTGCTACTATTAAAAAAAAATACTTTTTAAGTACCCACCAATAGTGTAGGAGGGTTCCCCTTTCCCCATGCCCTCCTCAGCACTTGTTATTTGTAGACATTTTATGATGGCCATTTTGATTTACATTTCTCTGATAATTAGCGATGTTGAACATCTTTTCACATGCCTGTTGGCTATTTCTGTATCTTTGGAGAAATATCTATTTAGGTTTTCTACCCTTTTTTTTTTGGTCTCAAACATTTTTTAATTTTTTCATTGTGTCTTTTCATTGATGCTGTTTCTTCACTGAGTCTTATTCTCATGAGATCTTGTGATGGAGACAGGTTGTAGAGATGGTACTGTTGGATTTGCTTAATATCCCTAAGATTTCCTAGACACGTGTCTCAATTTTTTAAAGTTTTGAGGGTATAATCTGTGTGTGTGTGTGTGTGTATGTATATATGTATGTGCTTTCTTTTCCAGCAAACTTTTTATCATTAAACTGATTTGTCATTAAAGAATTTGATTATGTTGTTATGAAGTATCATGTACCTGTATATGTAAATCATGTCAGTATAATTAATAGAATGCAAAACAAAAATAAGGATTATGGAATGATAAGAAAGATGAGATATACACTTAAAAATGTGGCTTCTTTAACAGTATAAAGCCTTTTGATTCTTACTGAATGTTTGATTTTTAAAAACCTTACTTAAATGTGATGATTCATGATCTTGGTGATATTACTCTTAGTGATGATATAAGGCTGAAAGTTTGCTTCTGTTAATAAGTCTCTCAAATGTTGATTTAATTGATTTTTATTTGAAAAAGTTATGGCCCCAAATGATCCAGGTACAAGAAACTCATCATTTGTAGTATTTATCTAATTATGAGAGTCCCATCCCCCAATTATAGCTAGGAAATTTTCATCTTCTTTGTTGTCCACCAGCTGTTTTTGCAAACCAAGGTGCTCCATTTATTTATTTTTTTTAACGAGTGGGATGGGGGCGCCTGGTGGGCTGCCGTCTGTGGGGTCGCACAGAGTCTGACACTGTGAAGCGACGCAGCAGCAGCAGCAGTGGATTCAAAATCCACTGAAAACCCTCATTTGGAATTACTTACAGGTCTTTACAAGTTTCTATTTATGAGTTTTATAGTTGCACACATAGTTTTTGGCAACTACGTCACCTAACAATGGAAACATTTTCAAAGTATTATTTTTAATATTTAATTTGTTAATTTGATTTTAATACATGTATTCATTTTCTTTCGATAGCAAATCAAAAACTTCTTTTGAAAGTGAAATATTTTCAAATGCACTGAAAAATTTACATGAAGATAATAAAGAAAAGACAGACTTTCTCTTTTTTTATATTTATTTTTATTTATTTATTTGACTGCACAGAGTCTTAGTTGTAGCATGTGGGATCTAGTTCCCCAACCAGGGATCAAACCCAGGGCCCCAACATTGAGAGATCAGAATCTTAGCCACTGGACCACCAGGGGAGTCCCAAAAGGCAGGCTTTCTAAAAGACAAAGTAAGAGGTATAAAAGTCGTCAGGTGTTAACAGAGCAGACTCATCAGCATTCAGTAAAGTCCACCAGGAGCATTAACTCAGAAAGCAAAGCATTTACAGTCACAGAGGTACCATCAGTGCACTACTTAACCTGAGAACTGTGAAGAATCGTGTACAATGGTGGACTTTCAGGCCTCGTATAAGCAGAACTCTGATTAGGTATGAGGGCACTGCTTCTATTTTTTTCTTTCGTCCATGCTGTGTGGCCTGTGGGATCTTAGCTCCCTGCTAGGGAGTGAACACAGGCCCCCTACAGTGGAAGCACAGAGTCCTCACAGGGACATCTTAGGGACATTGGTTCTAAAAGGAATCATGTATGCTCTGAGAGTTGTGAATGATGATGGAAGAGGATGATAATACTAAAAAAGATCAATTTTCATTGGCATCTGGCTATTAAAAATGATCTTTTCAGAACATAGGGTTCCTTTAAAAAAAAAGAAAAAATTTTAAAAGTTTATTTACTTGGCTGCCTTGGGTCTTAGTTGCATGCAAGATCTTCCTTGCAGTGCATGGGGGTGCACAGACTGAGGTGCTCAGAGAGAGAGAGAGTGAAGTCGCTCAGTCGTGTCAGACTCTTTGTGACCCTGTGGACTGTAGCCCACCAGGCTCCTCCGTCCATGGTATTTTCCAGGCAGGAATACTGGAGTGAGTTGCCATTTCCTTCTCCAGGAGATCTTTCCGGCCCAGGGATCGAAGTTGGGTTTCCCACATTAAAGGCAGACTCTTTACCATCTGAGCCACTAGGAGTTGTTCAGAGGCGAATGGAATCTTAGTTTCCTGACTAGAGATCAAACCTGGATTCTTAGTCACTACACCACCAGGGAAGTGGTTCTTTTTTTAATAAAAAGCAGTTATTTTCACATGGATACCCCGTGTGAAACTGCAGGAAAATTGTCAGGAGTATCTCTGAACCACTCATACTTCCTAGAGTAACCTTGAGTGCCCTGGGATGTCCAGCAGTGTGTTTTAGTCCCATCCTGTGTGGTCCCACATTCATTTTGGTTGACCATTCATTTTCACAATAATGGTGACAGAAGATTTTGCCACTTGGCCTTTTGTATGACTTGTGGCACCTTTTTGCAGAGCTTCAGTAAGGTACGACTTTTTGTCTAGTACACACATGGGGGCATAAGAGTATTTGTATGTGTCCTTGAAGTTGAGCTGTGCTTTTTTATTTCTTTAATCACTTTAATCAGTCTGTAAGTATGCTGTCTGGTCTGATCTCTCCCCTCCCTTCTCCGTTTCTCCCTCCCCTCAGCTGAAGAGCTGTTGCATCATATCTCAGCAAACATCCTCTGTTTGCCTGCCTGTCTTGAAGGAAGTCCAGAGTTCTGCAGGTGTCTCTAGAGTCATCTCTTCCTAGATGGAGGGTGAGCTCTGTCCCTGCCCTGTGCACGTTGGCACAGGGAGCTTGTAGGGTACTGGGATGCTAAGAGTGTTGACCCCTGCTTTTGGACTATGGCCTTTAAATGTTTACATACATTTCTGCTAAGAGAATATTGGAGAATTCTTTATCCCCATCACATGGTTTTTCATCGCATAAGTAGAGTAGCAAATCATGTAATTTCTGATATATTGTAAATGTTGATGTTTTAAAATAACAATTATCTCATTCTAAAATGAATCTAGTGGGCTCTAAATACTGTTATAAGTTGACCTATTGTCATCCATTTAAAAAATGCATGACTAAGCTTTTCATTGAATCAGAAATGTTAATTTTTCATTTTTTTCTCCTTGAAATGATATTTCAGCTCCACTTCCTCCACAAAAATGTTAATTTATTTTTATACTTGAAAATCTTTTATTGATCATTCTGTCATCTTTCTGCAACAAAAATATGGAGTGATGGGAATGATTTTTTATTTTCTGTCCTCATAAGTCTCTTCAGTGTTAATTTCTTTTGCTTTGTGTCAGTATGGTTATTAACATAAATTAATTGAAACAAGTAGGCATACGTTTTGGATAAGTAATTAAACATGAAAGGTAGAATTATGTTGGAAAATAACTTAAGACAAATGGAGCTGCAACACTGAATTATTTCTTGTATTGGGGAATGATCACTACTTCGTGCGAGAATCAGATTTTTCATTTGCGTAGATGTAAAATGTGAGAAACCTTGTTGACAGAAGTAGATAGGATCAGACGAACTTTTGTTATATCAGGTTCACTTACTATTTTTATTTTTAACTGGAGTATAGTTGCTTTACGCCGTTGTGTCAGTTTCTGCCATACAACAACGTAAATCCCCTGTGCGTATACATGTATTCCTTCCTCTTGAGCTGCCTCCTTGCTTTCCCCGCAGCGGCCCAGCCTTCTAGGTCCCATAGAATGCAGAGCTGAGACCCGCACGCTGTGCGGCAGCTCCCTGCTCGCTGTGTATTGGCACATGGTGGTGTATATATGCCAGGGCTGCTCTCCACTCACCCCACACCCCTGCCCACAAATCCATTCTCCACATCTGTGACTGTATTCCTGCCCTGGCCACTTAGTTTGTAATCTTTTAAATTATCGAAATTAGTTTGTAATCTTTTAAATTATCAAAATTATTTAGAGTCAAAACCTATGTGTCTTTATGAATCAACCAACTCAACACTTAGCTCCCTTTAATTTTGTTGAGAGCAGAAAACTGGAAACCTCTGGATTATAGAAGGGTTTGTTTATTCAGTTCACAGTGTCAGCACCAATATTTCAAGTCACCCCCCATGGCCACTGATTCAGGAAACTTGGGCTCCAGTCCAGCTTTCCAGCTACTTCTTAGCTACGTTCGAGGGTCCTGTCAGACCATAGCACTTCACAGTTCTTCAGCTTGCCTTGAGTATCCTGTGATTGTTTTCTTACCACTGATCACCCAGACGAGGTATTTCTCGAATCCTCAACTCCGAACCTGCATAAGCATCTGTAATCTTTTGTTGGGGTTCTGAAAGACTGATTGATGTCTCTCACCACTTGCCAGCATCCACCCGAAACTACATTTTTCCAGGTCAGCAGGTCCTGGGGCCATGTGTATTTTCCACCTGAACTGGATTTTTCCAGTCCATTGCTCAGTTATCCCTTCTAATGCTAGTTTTCAGGCCTTAACCCAGTTTCTTTGGCTGTTGCAAAGGAGATCATTGTTCCTTTGCTGGTGACATTTGTGCTTCCTCTTCTTGGGCATCTCTTCACTAGGATTGGATGGTAGGCTCATTGCTCAGCTCAGCATCACTGTACATGGTAGATGGCTTAGGTGCCTGTTTAAGAAGGAAGGAAGGAAGGAAGGAAAATTGCTCAGTCTTGTCCTACTCTTTGTAACCTCACAGACTATACAGTCCATGGAATTCTGCAGGCCAGAATACTGGAGTGGGTAGCCTTTCCCTTCTCCAGGGGATCTTCCCAACCCAATGCAGGTCTCCTGCACTGCAGGCGGATTCTTTACCAGCTGAGCCACAAGGGAAGCCCTGTTTAATTTAAAATGTATATATAATCAACCTTAGTACTTTACTGTCAAGTCTTACTAGCGATGCCTCCTAATTTTGTTTAATGAAATGCTTGTTGATATAAACTAGATCTTAAACTCAAGAAATGCTAGAATGCTAGATCTTTTAAACCACAGTTATTATCTTGGAGGTAGATGCATTGTCTTTGGAGAAAAACTATCTTTGCTTTAGGCACCTTGCATCCATCTGAATGTAGGCCTTTTGTAGCATGGAGTGGAGTTGGTGATGTGCTGAGTAGAGCCATAGGTTAAGAAAACACTGTAGGTAGCTCTTTAGGTTCTTTTGAATTTAGGGCGACCTGCAGGCAGCATTCTAAAATAGAGAGATTTGACGTGAAAGTCGCGGCCCATAGCCGTATGTGTAATTTTGTGTTATCCCATTGGGGTTATTAGTGTTCTTTTCATCAACACAGATGATTATATGTATTACTTGAGTTTCTGCTGTGAAAGAGCCAGGTTGAGTCTGAGATGTTGCCATTTAAAATGTTTTCTTTTTTTGACAAAAGAAGTGCAGATACTTTGTAAATGGAAACAGTTATGGTCTTTATTATTCTAGTAAATTTATGATAGGGCTGATACTAAGAAGTAGTTCTGAGCAGGAACAAAACTGGGAACCCAGGGCAGAGACCCCTGGGCCACAGGTTGCCTGCTGGTCTGTGTGGCTCATGAGCTGGTGCCTCTACCAACAGGTGCTTTGAAACCAGCCTGGCATTTGTCAAAGCAGCTGTGACGTGATCACCCTTTGTTTCAGTGGCGGTTTTCTGAGGGTCTGTCTCTGTTGTATGGTGTATTGGTTGTCTGTGGGCACTGTCTCCAGAATTTCTACAAAAGTTGCATTTGGTGAGGAGACTGCTGTTTCAGGTGGGCCGATCTCCTGGGGATCTGTTGATTTTTCTATTGAGGTAAAACACGTTTTTTAAGAAACAGTATAGTTGATTACAATGTTGTACTTATTTCTGCTGTACAGCAAAATGATCCAGGTATATATACAGATAATATCTACAGGTATATATGGGCTTCCCTGGTGACTCTGATAAAGAATTTGTCTGCCAAGAAGGAGACTCGGGTTCAATCCCTGAGTCAGGAAAATCCCCTGGCAAAGGAAGTGGCAACCCATTCCAGTACTCTTGCCTGGAGAATCCTATGGACAGAGCAGCCTGGCGGGCTACAGCTCATGGGGTCGCAGAGAGTCAGACATGACTTCATGACTACATACAGACACACACACATACATTGTTTTTCATATTCTTTTCCATTTTGGCTTATCACAGAATATTGAATATAGTTCCCTGTGCTAGACAGTCAGATCTGTTGTTTATCCATTCTGTTATAACAGCTTGCATCTACTAATCCCAAACCCCCAGTCCATCCTTACCTTCCCACCTCTGCCACCACAATTCCATTATCTATATCTGTAAGCCTGTTTCTGCTTTGTTGATAAATTTGTTTATGTTCTATTTTAGATTCCACATAGAAGCAATATCATGTGATGTTTGTCTCTATCTTTCTGGTTTATTTCACTTAGTGGGCTAATGTCTAGGGCCATCCATGTTGCTATAAGTGGCCTTATTCTGCTATGACTGAGTAGTATTCCACTGTGTGTGTATGTGTGTGCATGCACTTATATATATATATATATACACCACACATAGCACACATATCTACTCATCTGGCAGTGGACATTTGGATTGTAAAACGTGCCGTTTTGATTAGTCACTGGTTTCATTTCCCTCTGCCCACTCTGTAGAGAAAGTAAACATGTGAAAGCACAAGGATGAGACTCTTGAGTGATACATCGCGCTTGAATAAGAGGCAGTGAGCACTCTTCTGCAAGGTGGTGCAAGTGGAGCCCTCCTTGTCTGCCTCTGGATGCCGCAAGCCAGAGGCTGTGTGGATGGACCATTTGGGTTCTAGAGGGACAAGATCAGGAGACATCATGCTTGAAGTGGAGAAGTTTGTGTTTTGGACATGTGAAAAAGGCTAAATCCCCAACCTGCCACAAGGCTCCTTTTGCAGGTCTTGTTGATGTGATAGAATCAAAGCTTTGTGATGTCTCTCCTTCCAGCAAGGATTGAAGTATAACTCCTGTAGGTCCAGATAGCTCCATGGCCTTTGGAGTCAGCATGCTTATGTTAAGACCCCAGGTCTATCACTCTTCACCTGTTTCTTCTGAACTCCTTTCTACGTCTGTGAGAAGGAAATGATGTCTAGTTTGGAGAGCTGCTAGAATCCCGTGAGCAGGCACAGAAGTATACACATGACCGGAGGTTTGCGGCGGCACCGTTGCCTGCCCGCGCTGTGGCTCACGCTCTGAGCTCTGCGGCAGCTCTGCTGTCTCTGCAGGCTCTTTGGCTGTCGTGCTGCCCCTTCCGATAGCCCAGTGAGCCTGGTGCTGTCCGGATTTGGCGGCGTTGATGGCGATGGTGTGTGATTCCACTTGCTCACTGTGATGCTGGTTCCTTGAGGCTACGACCTGTCTTCTTTGCTGATAAGGCCACGACTAGTCAGATATTGGCCTTTCTTTTTCTCATCACCAGCTTGCTGGTGGCTTTAGTGATTCTGTTCTGTAGTTGTTAAGGTGAACCTTTTACTTTTTTTGGTTTTTTTCTTTTTTTGGTTTGGCCCAAATTTGTAGGATTTTAGTTCCCCAACCTGGATGGAGCCTGCACGCTCGGCAGTGGAAGTGAGGAGTCTTAACCACTGGACTGCCAGGGAATTCCTGTGGTGATCCTTTTTTTGAAGAAGTGAACTTGTTTTATAAAGGACAGTTAGGGATGGGAGCTGGAGAAGGCAATGGCACCCTACTCCAGTACTCTTGCCATGGATGGAGGAGCCTGGTAGGCTGCAGTCCATGGAGTCGCTAAGAGTTAGACATGACTGAGCAGCTTACACACACATACATTGTTTTTCATATTCTTTTCCATTTTGGCTTATCACAGAATATTGAATATAGTTCCCTGTGCTAGACAGTCAGATCTGTTGTTTATCCATTCTGTTATAACAGCTTGCATCTACTAATCCCAAACCCCCAGTCCATCCTTACCTTCCCACCTCTGCCACCACAATTCCATTATCTATATCTGTAAGCCTGTTTCTGCTTTGTTGATAAATTTGTTTATGTTCTATTTTAGATTCCACATAGAAGCAATATCATGTGATGTTTGTCTCTATCTTTCTGGTTTATTTCACTTAGTGGGCTAATGTCTAGGGCCATCCATGTTGCTATAAGTGGCCTTATTCTGCTATGACTGAGTAGTATTCCACTGTGTGTGTATGTGTGTGCATGCACTTATATATATATATATATACACCACACATAGCACACATATCTACTCATCTGGCAGTGGACATTTGGATTGTAAAACGTGCCGTTTTGATTAGTCACTGGTTTCATTTCCCTCTGCCCACTCTGTAGAGAAAGTAAACATGTGAAAGCACAAGGATGAGACTCTTGAGTGATACATCGCGCTTGAATAAGAGGCAGTGAGCACTCTTCTGCAAGGTGGTGCAAGTGGAGCCCTCCTTGTCTGCCTCTGGATGCCGCAAGCCAGAGGCTGTGCTGGATGGACCATTTGGGTTCTAGAGGGACAAGATCAGGAGACATCATGCTTGAAGTGGAGAAGTTTGTGTTTTGGACATGTGAAAAAGGCTAAATCCCCAACCTGCCACAAGGCTCCTTTTGCAGGTCTTGTTGATGTGATAGAATCAAAGCTTTGTGATGTCTCTCCTTCCAGCAAGGATTGAAGTATAACTCCTGTAGGTCCAGATAGCTCCATGGCCTTTGGAGTCAGCATGCTTATGTTAAGACCCCAGGTCTATCACTCTTCACCTGTTTCTTCTGAACTCCTTTCTACGTCTGTGAGAAGGAAATGATGTCTAGTTTGGAGAGCTGCTAGAATCCCGTGAGCAGGCACAGAAGTATACACATGACCGGAGGTTTGCGGCGGCACCGTTGCCTGCCCGCGCTGTGGCTCACGCTCTGAGCTCTGCGGCAGCTCTGCTGTCTCTGCAGGCTCTTTGGCTGTCCTGCTGCCCCTTCCGATAGCCCAGTGAGCCTGGTGCTGTCCGGATTTGGCGGCATTGATGGCGATGGTGTGTGATTCCACTTGCTCACTGTGATGCTGGTTCCTTGAGGCTACGACCTGTCTTCTTTGCTGATAAGGCCACGACTAGTCAGATATTGGCCTTTCTTTTTCTCATCACCAGCTTGCTGGTGGCTTTAGTGATTCTGTTCTGTAGTTGTTAAGGTGAACCTTTTACTTTTTTTGGTTTTTTTCTTTTTTTGGTTTGGCCCAAATTTGTAGGATTTTAGTTCCCCAACCTGGATGGAGCCTGCACGCTCGGCAGTGGAAGTGAGGAGTCTTAACCACTGGACTGCCAGGGAATTCCTGTGGTGATCCTTTTTTTGAAGAAGTGAACTTGTTTTATAAAGGACAGTTAGGGATGGGAGCTGGAGAAGGCAATGGCACCCTACTCCAGTACTCTTGCCATGGATGGAGGAGCCTGGTAGGCTGCAGTCCATGGAGTCGCTAAGAGTTAGACATGACTGAGCAGCTTCTTCACTTTCACTTTTCACTTTCATGCATTGGAGAAGGAAATGGCAGCCCACTCCAGTGTTCTTGCCTGGAGAATCCCAGGGGCGGGGGAGTCTTGTGAGCTGCCATCTATGAGGTTGCACAGAGTTGGACACAACTGAAGTGACTTAGCAGCAGCAGCAGGGGTGGGAAGGGGAAACAATTTTTCAACATTACTTTCTTTGACAGCCCTTTCAATTAAAGATAGAACACACAGGAATGTGTGTAAATTACAGGTGTGAGGTTCACTGAATTATGACAAAGTGACTACACCAGTGTAGGTCCTCATGCCCCTTGTCATCGTGACCCCTCATCCCAGCTGTGTTTTGATTACTACTAGAGGCAAGACAGTATTTGATAGCTGTAGGATTGGAATCTAGGAACTTGGCCTTGCATAGGAGACACACATATGTAAGTACGCCACCGCAGCTTTCAAGACTGTCTTCCCCCAAGAGAAAAGCTCATGTTTCCATTCATTGGTTCATTCCATAAACATTTATTAACTTTTGACACAGTGCCAGGTATGCAGTTAAATGCTATGAATACAGCAGTGATTAGATAAAGCCCTTGGCCTCAGTGGGCTACGTGTCTAGGTCTTACTCACCAGTGCTGACCTAGCGCCGAAACACGTGGCAGTTGTTTAGTAAATGTCTTCCCAACCCAACTAAAAATACCCCCTGTACTCTCCTCCGATGACATTCACCCTCTTGTAGTTAGCTGTTAGACCTCTGATTTTCTTTTCCCGTATCTTTAAAACTTTTATTTTTTCTTGAGATATAGTTGATTTACAATATTATATTAGTTTCAGCTACACAACATAGCGATTCAAGTTTTTTGTAGATGATACTCTCATTTGTAGTTACTATAAAATATTGGCTATAATCCCTGTTCTGTACAATATATTCTTGTAGCTTATTTATCTTATACATAGTCATTGGTACCTCTTAATCCTCTATCCCTATCTTGCCTCTCCTCCCTTACTGGTGACCACTATTCTGTCCTCCATATCTACGAGTCTATTTGTTTGCTGTTGTTATTTCATTCACTTATTTTATTTTTCAGATTCTGCATATAAGTGGTAACAGAGGATATGTGTCTTTTTCTGTCGGATTTATTTCACTCAGCTTGATACCTCAGTCCATCCAAGACCTGACCTCTAGATTCCAGGATCCTGGAATGTAGGTTATCCATTCTAGTCTCTTGCACAGAAAGGACTTAGTCTGATTATTGAAGGTGTGACAAGTGCCAAGTAAACAGTACAGTCAGTAAGTACTGTTAGAGGTTCAGAGGAGCTGGAGTGTTAATGGCTATAGTAAAGCTTTTCTTGTTAAAGTCGCCAAGAGTCACCTAGTCTCTAAGTCCATTAAAGCTATTGATTCCTTAGTTTACTTTTCTGTACCATTTGACAATGACCATTTTCTCTGGGAAGTCTTTCGATTTCACCTCTCTAGGCTAGCTTGTTTTCTCCTTGTGTCACTGTTCTTCCTCAGTCACCTCTGAGGGTTTTTTCTGCCTGTGAGTGTGTTATGCCTTAGAACCCCCTCTTGGCTCGCTGGTTTTCACCCTCTGCATATTCTGTATCCTCCATTTGTTGGTGATTCCCAAGTGATTTCTTGCCCTGAGCCTGTTCCTGGGTTCCTTTCCCACTTATGCAGCTGTCTCCTGGGCATTGCCCACTGATGGTCCTGAACTAAATTTATTTAGAACTAGACCATAGTGCCTAACCTCACCTGCTTTCACAGGTATGGCACTACAAGTATTTTCTCTCCAAATGTAAGGGATAGCAACCGTGTGCCCTCTCTCTCTCTCTCCAGCCTCCTCCATCCCCTTACATCCGTCCAGACTCCCAGGGTCCCAGCAGTTCTACTTGCTGAATTTCTCTTGGATTTACCCTCCTCCTCTCCTTCCCTGCAGGCTTCTCTGGTAGCTCGGGTGGTAAGGAATCTGCCTGTAATGCAGGAGACCTGGATTTGATCCCTGGGTTGGGAAGATCTCATGGAGGAGGGTATGGCAACCCACTTCAGTATTCTTGCCTGGAGAATACCCACGGACAGAGAAGTTGGTAGGCTACAGTCCATGGGGTCACAACGAATCAGACACAACAGAGCGACTAAGTACAGCATAGCTCCTCGCCTGCATCTATTGTTTCTTGCTTGGATAACTCCAGTGGCAGATGTCCCAGCAGCCAATCTGGGACTTCTTTCAAAACATTCTCCACATTGTTGCTGGAGAGGTCATTCCTCAGTTCATTTCTTGTCCAACCCTTTGTGACCCCACAGACTACAGCATACCAGGCTTTCCTTTCCATCATCAACTCCCGGAGCTTGTTCAAATTCATAGCCATCGAGTTGGTGGTGCCATCTGACCATCTCATCCTCTGTCATCCCCATCTCCTCCTGCCCTCAGTCTTTCCCAGCATCAGGGTCTTTTCCAAGGAATCAGTTCTTTGCAGCAGGCGGCCAAAGTACTGGACCTTCAGCTTCAGGATCAGTCCTTCCAATGAATATTCAGGACTGATTTCCTTTAGGATTGACTTATTTTATCTCCTTGAAGTCCAAGGGACTCTCAAGAGTCTTCTCCAACACAGTTCAAAAGCATCAGTTCTTCAGCACTCAGCTTTCTTTATGGTCCAACTCTCACATCCATATGTGACCACTGGAAAAACCATAGCTTTGACTAGGCGGACCTTTGTGGGCGAAGTAGTGTCTCTGCCTTTTAATATGCTCTCTAGGTTTGTCATGGCTTTTCTTCTAAGGTGCAAGCGTCTTTTAATCTCATGGCTGCAGTGATTTTGGAGCCCAGAAAAACAGTCTATCCCTATTTCCGTTGTTTCCCCATCTGTTTGCCATGAAGTGATGGGACTGGATGCCATGATCTTAATTTTTTGAATGTTTAGTTTTAAGTCAGCTTTTTCCCTCTCCTCTTTCACTTTTATCAAGAGGCTCTTTAGTTCTTTGCTTTCTGCCGTGAGGGTGCTGTCATCTGTACTTCTGAGGTTGCTGATATTTCTCCTGTCACTCTTCCAGCTTGTGCTTCCTCCAGCCTGGCATTTTGCATGGGAGGGTGACTGTGAACCACCTTAATGTACTCCTTTCCCGATTTTGAGTCAGTCTGTTGTTCCATGTCTGGTTCTAATTGTTTCTTTACCTGTATACAGATTTCTCAGGAGGCAGGTCAGGTGGTGTGATATTCCCATCTCTTGATTTTCCACAGTTTATTTTGATCCGCATAGTCAATGGCTTTAGCATAGTCAATGAAGCAGAAGTAGATGTTTTTCTGGAACTCTCTTGCCTTTTCTACGATCCAACAGACATTGACAATTTGATCTCTGGTTCCTCTGCCTTTTCTAAATCCAGGTTGAACGTCTGGAAGTTCTCGGTTCATGTACTGTTGAAGCCTAGCTTGGAGAATTTTCAGCCTTACTTTGCTAGCTTGTGAGATGAGTGCACTTGAGTGCTGGTTTTAACATTCTTTGACAGTGCCATTCTTTGAGATTGGAATGAAAACTGACCTTTTCCGGTTTCCAGGAGGGGGTCATGCTTGTCACTCCCCAACAGTGCTTGGTGTGTGGCTCTTCTTTGCCTTCAGTCTTGCTCACAGGATTGCCTCCCACCGAAGCTTATAGCTTAGTCTCTCCAGGCTTGCTTTGCGTCCCCCATAGACCAGGCCTGTCCTTTCCTACCCAGTCATCAGCTTCCAGTTCCCGGATCTCAGAGCACTCACCCCCATATTTCTGGATGTGTGGCTGCTTCTGCTGTCCCCTCCACTTTTGTCTGTTCTCTTCAAAAGGAGGGGTTCTCTGTCTACTGTGCTCCGAACTGAGGTTCCTATCCTGCGTTCTCCTCGCATGGCGTTGGCAGTCCCCCGTCCTGTGGAAAACCTGTAATCGAGTCCCACTGGCCTTCAAAGTCAGGTTCTCTGGGGTTCCTGGTCCCCATGCGGGATCCCCAGGCTCAGAACCTTCACAACAATAGGAGAACGTCTTAGGTATTATTGTTCTCCAGTTTGTGGGTCACCTACCTGATGTGTACGGCATTTGATTTTATCGTGATTGTCTTTGGACGTGGGCTATCTTTTTTTGGTGGGTTCCAGCGTCCTCTCCTGTTGATGGTTGTTCAACAGCTAGTTGCAGTTTTGGTACTCTCAGAGAAGAAGATGAGCACATGTTCTTCTCCGTCATCCTGAACCACCAGCCGCCTGAAGACTGAGCAATGTCTTTCATCTCTATATACCTATCTGTGCCTAGGAGATCATAGCTACTCAAAATACTCCAGTGAATATAATGAGTTTTTTTTTCTTCTTCTTCTTTTTGAGAGATTTATCTGGGTAATTTTTTTTTTCATTCTAACATCAGAATTTGAGGTCTGAAAAGTTAATCTTACATATATATATAATTCTTGGTCGATCTTCATGTACTTGTTCTCTGCAGAGCTGAATGTTAGACGAGTGTTGGTAGGACCTGTACTAGCAGGAGCCAGGCTTGTTGACACTGCATCTGGCTGACGCCCTGCTCTGCCTGGGACATGAGTGTTCAGCTGTGTGGAGGGAGAAGAGCACGCATCGGGACGGCAGATGGACTGTGCTCTGAGGTTTGGGACATAGGACTAGTGTGCAAAACTGTGATTTCATGAATCTAAGAGCTACTAATGCATGTCAAAAGTTACTATACATGACCATGGAAAAGAAAGTCAGCTTTAAATGAACTCTGTATTTATAGGAAAAACCCATTACTTTTCTCTGTGCTCTTAGGTAGATATTTCAGTTTCAAATTGTTAGGTTCAAGTATTTTGAGGGTGGCACAGTCTAATAATTTGTTAGAAAGAACAAACTTATCTTTTGCCCCTTCTTTTTTTCCTAATCAAAAGAAACACATGCTCCTGTAAGACACTGACATGACAGGTTGGAGTGCCTGCAGTTACTCTATACTACCTTATTTTATTTTCCTTGTATCACTTAATACTATCTGAAGTTATTTGTGTGTGTGCTTCTATCTATTTCTTTTCAAAACACTTTTGCAAATAATAGGGAATATTTTTCTGAGCACTGACTATGTGTGTTCCAAGTATCATATATGTATTAACTCCTTTAGTCCTTTTAAGAGCCCTGAAAGGTAAGTTACTGTAATTATCCTTGATTTCCAGGTTAGGAGTTTATGGTACAGAATAGTTAAGTAAGTCTTAAGTGCATAAACAGTATACGGTGGAAATGACATTTAAATACAAGCAGTGTGTCTGGTGGCTCAGTGGTAAAGAATCCACCTGCCAATGCAGGAGATGTAAGAGATGAGGGTTTGATCTCTGGGTTGGGAAGATTCCTACTAGAGTTGGAAATGGAAACCCACTCCAGTATTCTTGCCTGGAAAATTCCATAGACAGAGGAGCCTGGTGGGCTACAGTTTATGGGGTTGCAAAGAGTCAGACATCACTGAATCGTGTGCACGTGTGCACACATGCACCCTGACTCCAGTATCTCTCTCTCTCTCTCTCTCTCTCTCTCACACACACACACACACACACACACACACACACACACACACACATATACACACACCCCTGACTCCAGTGTCTTTCCCTCTCTCACACACACACCATGCACACACCCCTGACTCCAGTGTCCTAAACCCTACTCTGCTCTGCTGAGTCTCAGTGTCAGCTCTGTAGGGCAGGTGGCTTGCTTCTTGCAGCTCCCAGCATGATGCTCTGCACTGGTGCATGGAATGAACATGAAATATACCAAACAAAAAGTAAGAATGAAGTATTTTTCCAGCACCCTTCTACAGTGCACTTTGGTTGTTTTCCTCAAAAAGCTTTTTCTTTTCAATTATAAGCATACAGTTATTCATAGATAAAGTCCTTTTGCATAAACATTACCATCTTGGGAAACATTTCTATTCCTCCATGACCACTTGGGGACTCTGTCCCTTGAGATGTGACATTGTCTTCGCTAGGCAAGAATGGACAGGACTGGTATTATTTTATGTTACCTAAATGTTAGTCTCCTTGAGATATGGGGAATAGTTTAGCCTCATCAGCAATATCCTGGGGATAGGAGTGCTCCTCCAGATGGCTGCTGGCACCTATTTTTTGTTGATTCTTACTGAGAGTTGTCATTCCTGTAAAGAAAATTAATGGTGCTAAATTCTGAGGGTATACCTACGTGGAAGGGGCTTCCCAGATGGCGCTAGTGGTAAAGAACCCCCTGCCAATGCAGGAGACATAAGAGACGCAGGTTTGATCCCTGGGTTGGGAAGATCCCCTGGAGAAGGGCACGGCAACCCACTCTAGTACTCTTGCCTGGAAAATCCCATGGACAGAGGATCCTGGCGGGCTATAGTCCATGGGGTCAAGAGTCGGACATGACTGAAACAACTTAGCATGCATACGTACTTGGAGGTTTGAGTGTGTTGGTTACTGACTCTGATCTTATTCATGGGGTCACAAAGAGTTGGACACGACTGAGCGACTGAACAGAGCAGATAGTTGTGCTGATGAGAAAAAAAGACTGCTTAAAGTTTTCTTTGTGGAATTTCCCTAGTGGTACAGTGGCTAAGACTCCACACTCCCAATGCAGGGGGCCAGTGTTGGATTCCTGCTCAGGGAACTAGATCCTGCATGCCACAACTGAGAGCCTGCCTGCTGCAACAAAGAGTGAAGATCTTGCATGCTGCAGCTAAGACCCAGAACAGCCAAACACATTTTTAAAAAATTGAAGTTATTTTTTTAATGTAATAACATGTTATAATAATGTTTGAGAAGTGATTATCATCTTTCCTTCTGTTCCCCTCCACTGGGAGCAGAGAGTTTCCCTGTGGGATAGGGACTCTTAGGTTAGCATGGGGTCAGTTGCCAGAAGACCATCAGTTTCTTAAACTATGTCGCATCTTGTTAAGTGTGCATATTTTGCTGGAGGAGCTTTCTATCCCAGAATCAAGTGTGAGGACACAAAAAGCCTTTTTTGATATAGGTATTAACACACTCTCATTCTCTGGCTATAGGGATCCTGGAGGCTGACTTCATTTAGAGATTAGAAGTGTATTTCCTAGTCTGAGAAAATGAGATGTGTGTGAGTAAAGCTTCAGAGAGGGTCGTTTGGACTTTTCCTCATTAGGACACAGAGGTTCTCACTGACTGAGGGGGCGTGTGGACTCAGCCTGTGTACAGGGGCACCTCTTCAGATTAGACACCCATTTTGGTGTGATCGCAGTGTCTTGCCTGCTTCTCTGCCCATCTGAGCCTTCTGTCATGTAGACTGGAAATAGCACACACCCTCATATTTAACTGGCATATTTCTATTTCCAGATGCTGCTGCTTGTGTGCAGGTATCTGATTGAAAACTTAACCTGTATATTACTGTGGTAAAAGTTAAAAAAAAAATGTGTTTGATATATAAGACAAATAGTCCTGCCTTAGCTCTGCTCCTACCTAGTGCAGTGGTCTTTGGCAAAGCTGCTTGCTGTGCCTCATTTTCCTCATCTATAAAATGGGCACCAAAATAGTACCTCTCAAAAGAGATGAAATAACACATGCAGTAATAATACAGAGAAAGCCACTGAAATGTTACCTGGTATATATAGTAAACAGCCAATAAATGTTAGCTCTTAGGAAGGTGATGGTGACGATGACAATGAGGATAACTACCCCTTCAGCAAAGCTTATAACCCCAAATTAGTCCTTCCTCCACTCCATCCCATCTCCCCAGAGACAAGCACTTCCAATTCCTTTGATTATTTTGCTGTTTCATAAAATCACATTTTTACTGATATTTTCTGCTTTTCTCCCCTCGCTTTCCCTGGTGGCTCAAAGGTTAAAACATCTGCCTCCAATGCGGGAGACCCAGGTTCAATCCCTGGGTCAGGAAGATGCCCTGGAGAAGGAAATAGCAATCCACTCCAGTATTCTTGCCTGGAGAATCCCATGGATGGAGAAGCCTAGTAGGTTACAGTTCATGGGGTCGCAAAGAATCGGACACGACTGAGCGACTTCACCTTACCTTACCTAATATTAAGCATGCTTTATTGACTTCCTCTTGTAGATGATGAGGTTTTAGCTAACACTTCAACTTTCCCTATGTCTCTTCTAATATAGTTAAGTGTATCATTTTCGTTAGAGCGACATTTAGAGTTTCGTATTACTATGATCATATAGACTTTGTTCATACTAAGATCATGTTTGAGAGTGTTGGGTGTTACCAGATTTTCTGAGTGCTATGCTGAGTTGTTTGCTATGACCAGTGCATTCTCTTGGCAAAAAACTCTATTAGCCTTTGCCCTGCTTTCATTCCGAATTCCAAGGCCAAATTTGCCTGCTACTCCAGGTGTTTCTTGACTTCCTACTTTTGCATTCCAGTCCCCTATAATGAAAAGGACATCTTTTTTGGGTATTAGTTCTAAAAGGTCTTGTAGGTCTTCATAGAACCGTTCAACTTAAGTTCCTTTAGCATTACTGGTTGGGGCATAGACTTGGATAACTGTGATATTGAATGGTTTGCCTTGGAAAGTAACAGAGATCATTCTGTAGTTTTTGAGACTGCATCCAAGTACTGCATTTCAGGTTCTTTTGTTGATCATGATAGCTACTCCATTTCTTCTAAGGGATTCCTGCCCGCCATAGGAGATATAATGGTCATCTGAGTTAAGTTGACCACTTAACTTCCAATTTGCCTTGATTCATGGACCTGACATTCCAGGTTTCTATGCAGTATTGCTCTTTACAGCATCGGACCTTGCTTCTGTCACCAGTCACATCCACAACTGGGTATTGTTTTTGCTTTGGCTCCATCCCTTCCTTCTTTCTGGAGTTATTTCTCCACTGATCTCAAGTAGCATTTTGGGCACCTACTGACCTGGGGAGCTCCTCTTTCAGTATCCTATCATTTTGCCTTTTCATAATGTTCATGAGGTTCTCAAGGAAAGAATACTGAAGTGGTTTGCCATTCCCTTCTCCAGTGGACCACATTCAGTCAGAGCTCTCCACCATGACCCGCCCATCTTGGGTGGCCCCACAGTCATGGCTTAGTTTCATTGAGTTAGACAAGATTGTGGTCCTAGTGTGATTAGATTGACTAGTTTTCTGTGATTATGGTTGAAGTGTGTCTACCCTCTGATGCCCTCTTGCAACACTTTCTGTCTTACTTGGGTTTCTCTTACCTTGGATGAGGGGTATCTCCTCACTGCCACCCCTCCTGACCTTGAACGTGGAACAGCTCCTCTAGGCCTTCCTGCACCCATGCAACCATCACTCCTTGGATGTGGGGTTGCTCCTCCTGGCCACCGCCCCTGACCAACACCCTCTTCCAACAACACAAGAGAAGACTCTACACATGGACATCACCAGATGGTCAACACCAAAATCAGATTGATTATATTCTTTGCAGACAAAGATGGAGAAGCTCTATACAGTCAACAAAAACAAGACCAGGAGCTGACTGTGGCTCAGATCATGAACTCCTTATTGCCAAATTCAGACTTAAATTGAAGAAAGTAGGGAAAACCGCTAGGCC
>SJYC01001013.1:0-17789 GCA_006408675.1 Madoqua kirkii
AAGCATCACTACAAAGAAAGGTAGTGGAGGTGATAGAATTCCAGTTGAGCTATTTCAAATCTTGAAAGATGATGCAGTGAACGTGGTGCACTCAATATGCCAGCAGATTTGGAAAACTCAGCAGTGGCCACAGGGCTGGAAAAGGTCAGTTTTCATTCCAATCCCAAAGAAAGGCAATGCCAAAGAATGCTCAAACTACCGCACAATTGCACTCATCTCACATGCTAGTAAAGTAATGCTCAAAATTCTCCAAGCCAGGCTTCAGCAATATGTGAACCGTGAACTTCCAGATGTTCCAGCTGGTTTTAGAAAAGGCAGAGGAACCAGAGATCATATTGCCAACATCCGCTGGATGAGAATTCCAGAAAAACATCTACTTCTGCTTTATTGACTGTGCCAAAGCCTTTGACTGTGTGGATCACAATAAACTGTGGAAAATTCTGAAAGAGATGGGAATACCAGACCACCTGACCTGCCTCTTGAGAAACCTATATACAGGTCAGGAAGCAACAGTTAGAACTGGACATGGAACAACAGACTGGTTCCAAATAGGAAAAGGAGTATGTCAAGGCTGTATATTGTCACCCTGCTTATTTAACTTCTATGCAGAGTACATCATGAGAAACGCTGGACTGGAAGAAGCACAAGCTGGAGTCAAGATTGCCCGGAAAAATATCAGTAACCTCAGATATGGAGATGACACCACCTTTATGGCAGAAAGTGAAGAGGAACTAAAAAGCCTCTTGATGAAAGTAGAGAGTGAAAAAGTTGGCTTAAAGCTCAACTTTCAGAAAACGAAGATCATGGCATCTGGTCCCATCACTTCATGGGAAATAAATCGGGAAACACTGGAAACAGTGTCAGAGTTTAGTTTTTGGGGCTCCAAAATCACTGGAGATGGTGACTGCAGCCATGAAATTAAATGACGCTTACTCCTTGGAAGAAAAGTTATGACCAACCTAGATAGCATATTGAAAAGCAGAAACATTACTTTGCCAACAAAGGTCTGTCTAATCAAGGCTATGGTTTTTCCAGTAGTTAATGTATGGATTTGAGAGTTGGACTGTAAAGAAAGCTGAGCACTGAAGAATTGATGCTTTTGGACTGTGGTGTTGGAGAAGACTCTTGAGAATCCCATGGACAGCAAGGAGATCCAACCAGTCCATTCTGAAGGAAATCAGCCCTGGGATTTCTTTGGAAGGAATGATGCTAAAGCTGAAACTCCAGTACTTTGGCCACCTCATGTGAAGAGTTGACTCATTGGAAAAGACTCTGATGCTGGGAGGGATTGGGGGCAGGAGGAGAAGGGTATGACAGGCCATCAGATGGCTGGATGGCATCACCGACCTGATGGATGTCTGAGTGAACTCCGGGAGTTGGTGATGGACAAGGAGGCCTGGCGTGCTGTGATTCATGGGGTCACAAAGATCGTGTCGAGCTACAGAACTGAACTGAACTGAACTGATTCTGAGTTTAAAAAAAATGAGTAGGTTATTATCAGTTGCTCTTGCTTATGAAGTTAAAGGTTGTCATACGGTTGCTGGCTGTTTAGAATTATTTTGTGACTTGCTTATTTTTCTCCTCAGCTGTTTAGTTTTACCTCATTTGTTTGTATTACCATGCTGGAATCTGCGAAAGAGTTGGAAGAGGTTAAACTTTTAGAGGAAATGTTGGACTTTAGATAGACTGGGAACTTGGAGCAGACGTGGATGTCTGTGGGTCTGTCAGCTCTTGTTACTATCTGCCTTAGCCTTAGGCTTCAGAAAATACAGTTGACCTGCCTGTATTATACAATTTGGGACTGCCTAGGTGGATGTAGAATGAATGGGCCCAGTGTGGGAAAAGACAGGCAGGTAACTCGATTATGAAAAGAAATATGAATGATAGTGGGGAAAAGCTGAGTCTTCAAAGTGTGCTCAATAGAATGGCTAGGCAGATTCTCATAGATGGAATGTCCGCATTGATTTACTCCTGCTTGGTACAGTTTGCCTAGCGTGGGGGCAGGGGAGGAGGATAAGGACAATGCTGGAGTTGTGGTTTTGTGGATGTCAAGTGTTTACCAACGAACCAGACAGAGGAGGTCAGGCAGTGTGGTGCCTCTGCTCTGAGAATCCCAGCTGCAGACAAAACATTCTCTTTGTATAGCACCATGAATAGCACATGGTGAAACTGTGGGTTCTGGATCTAGGAAAGGAGTGAGGGAAAACCACTGCCAAAGCAGAAGCTTCCTCTGGAGTTGCAGTTAACGAAGTAGTCCTAAAGGGGTCCTGGCCTCTGAGATGTGGAGGGGAAGGGGCAGGGCCATGGGGGTGGTGAGGTGGAGAGAGGAGGAAGCCAGGGGTCTTACTTACTAATTACTGTTTTATATAGAATGGTCAGATCCAGCGTTGAAGAGAAACACGAGATTCATTTCTGCTTGTCTCATCTTTAGCTCTAACCTTTTTGTGTTGGAGGTTAGTGACCAGTTTTGTTGGGTAATTGTAGTGAGAGTTTGTAAACACAGGAAAAGCTGGCTTTAGCTGGAAAAGCATGTTCCTTGGAGTGAGTAGCAGAGGGCTATGCAGTAGGTGTGGGTTCACAGTAGTTCTTGCCCTTCTGTTCTTGGGGTGATGCCTTCCTCCACGCTTTTCATCCAGCCTTTACCAGGCTTTTCTGAATAGTTGCTAGTAAATCATAAGCATCTGTAACTGAGTCGGTCATTTTTTATATCATGGTGGTGGTGGTGATTTAGTTGTTAAGTTGCATCTGAGTCCTGGTGATCCCATGGAATATAGCCCACCACACTTCTCTACCCATGGGATTTCCCAGGCAAGGATACTGGAGTGGAAGGAAATGGCAACCCACTCCAGTATTCTTGCCTGGAGAATCCCAGGGACTAGGGAGCCTGGTGGGCTGCTGTCGATGGCGTCGCACAGAGTCAGACACGACTGAAGCAACTTAGCAGCAGCAGCACTGTTTCCTTTCCCAGGGGATCTTCCCGACCCAAGGACTGAATCTCATCTGCATTGCAGGCATATTTTTTTTAACAGTTGAGCCACCAGGAAGCCCTCTTCTATATCAAATAGGTGTAGTTACAAACACTCATTATTCAGAGAGATGGACTGGATTAACAGGTGAGAGGTGTGACTGTCATGACCCAGAAACAGTATGAAAAGCCAGGAAAAGAATCTGAGACTGCTCCATATCCCCAAACAGACACTTTACTTCCTTAGGAATTTAGCCCTAAAAGTCCCTTCCAGGTCATGTAGTGCCAAGTTGTTGGGAAGGTAAACCCAAGATTCTGTTCCCTCTGTGATGTGTATCATTTTTGGAGCTGACCAGGCACACTGTATCTCTGAGATTAGGTCATCCTGCCAGCTCGTGGGGGAAGCATTGTGAGGATGCTTCTCTCTGGTTTATTTTTTTGTCTCCTGGCTTCATAAACATGCAGGTTCTCAGGCCCTTTCCTTCGTCTTAGCTTCCTTTTGAATGTTTATACGGAAGCTTTTGTTTTGTGCTGCTGGTTTTTGTTTTCCTGGATCTGAGTGTGGTTTTTAGGGAAAACTTCAGGGCCCAAACTGAATACCTGGTACAGTCTGGCTTAAGTGGGACATTCTGAAAAGTCCTCTTAGTGGATGATGAGAATCAAACTCAAGCTGGTACAGCTCTTGTGATTTTGAGTCAGACATCTCTCAAAAATCGAAGCGAGGTCTCCCTCTTGAACACTCTTGTTCCTCAGGCTGTGCCCCTCCTGGGGCCCTGGCGCTAGTTTCTTTTCTCTCAAGTTGCCCCTTCCGTTGTGTGAGCTACATGTCATGTGAATATCTGGGTCCCAGTCCTGAGTCTGGGAGCTCCAGGGGCCACCAGAGAGCTGACTGGTGGTGTGAGGCCCTGTGCCCGTTGCAGCTGGTGTAGCTGTGTGTCCCCTCCCCCAGCCCCCGCCCCGCCTCTTAAACTGTGCCTTGCTAACTCAGCCTCCTTTCTTTTTTTAAGATGTGTTTTTTGAATCTTTATAGGTTTTTAAAATAAGAAATCTGTATTATGCTCTGTTGATGTTCTGATTTTTGTTCAGCTCTTCACCCTGAGCAGCTCCCTGCATCCATAGCTCTTACTTCACCATTTTTTTTTCCTTTTTTTTGGCTGTGCCATATCTTTTTGAGTCTATAAATAATACCTTACTTGCTTTATTTTAGCCCCCAAATTCTTTTCTTTATACTTGTGTTTTTCCTACAGATTCTCAGCACTTATTGGAGCCTCCTTTAGAAAGACATAGTTGAAAGACTTTAACTGGGTTTGAAAAGTAATAGTTTGCTAGGTCTTTATCTCTGGAATGATGTAGGGTCTAGCTAGCTCTCTTCAGGGCGTCTTTCCACGAATCGTGGGCCTCAGCGTGTAAAGGTGAGCTCCAGTGAGTCAGGCTTTCTGAACTCATTCCATAGATGCCTGTTTCCAGTCCCTCTGAATCTCCATTTACTTGGCAGCAAAAATGACCTCGTATAAGGCACTTACATACAGCAGCAGGTCATAGTTGCTGCATCTTGTTTCAGTGCAGCTCACAGCTGAATGCCTTCAGTTGGCACAGGATCCGCTGTGGGGGGAAGTAGAACTGTGCTCACATATGGACTCAGTCACTTCCCAGTCTTTGCATTTTCTGTCACAAGCGCCTTCTGTCCTGACTGGGTCCCACATGACCTCTGTCAGCGGAATTGCACACCCCAGGATTTCTGAAGATGTCTGAACACCTGCGGGGTGGTAGAACCTATGCTGTTTGAGACTTGCTTTGGGTGATGTGCTGGGGTCTGAGACTGGTGTGTGGAGGCAGAGACTCACCCCCCACCCCTGCCCCGTAATGTAGAACATGGAATGTGATGAGAGCCGAGGGGGGCAGTGAGGGTGGGGGAGGGCATTGTGCAGCCTCCCAGAGCCAGCTTGGTTGGGAGAGGCTTGGAACTCTGCTTCCTGGGAAGATCCACAGAGCAGAGAGGTCAAAATGCTCTGAATCTGCACTCTGCTCAGCCTCTGGTATGCTGTGGTGCAGGTTGACTGAATTCCCAGATGTTTGATCATCTCTATAAAGTGGAAAGGAATCTACTCTGTAGCACCCAGAGTCAATGAAAATAAAATGTGAAATATGAAAATGTTTTTGAACCCTAAAGAACTCTCCATGGTAAAGCGATAGGTGTTTTTAGTGTAGAGGGTATGATGTATGTTCTGCGTGCACAGTAAGTCAATTCAGTTGTGTCCTACTTTTGTGACTCTGTGGACTGTAGCCTGCCAGGCTCCTGATCCACGGCAAGAATCCTGGAGTGGGTTACCATGCTCGCCTCCAGTGGATCTTCCTGACCCAGGGACTGAACCAGTGTCTCATGTCTCCTGCTTTGGCAGGAGGAATTTTTTTTTTTCTCACCAAAAGCACCACCTGGGAAGCCCCATTATGTGTGCTAAACAGTGTGTTAAATTGTCTATAAAATAGGTACCCTGTTCTGCTTACAACAGATGATGAAACTAAGGCTCAGAAGCTTCAGCTAGTAAATGGCATAGCCAGCAGTTGAATCTTGCCTTTGAAACCTGGCTTCTACTAAGCTGCTCAGGGTCCATAAGAGGAGTAGGTGCCGTATAGCACTAGGTGCCATCTGATACTTTTTTTCAGCCAACAATGTGTCGTGTCCCTAATACCTGGCATTTTAGATGTTAGGTGAGTTTTCTTTGTTGTCTTTTTTCAATTTTTTCCCCCCGGTGTAACTTGTAATGATCTTTAAAGGCACTGAGTTTAAAAACAAACTTTTCTTTTTTTTTAACCATTCCACTCTTGGTTTAATTGCCCAGGTGGTGATTTAACTGTTAACGTTCCTAACTCTTCAGCTTTGAGCTCACCTAGGGATTTATTTTTTTTAATTAAAGGATTATTGCTTTATAGACATTTGTTTTCTGTCAGATATCAACATGAGTCAGCTATAGGTTTACAGAGTAGGAGGCAAGCTATGTCACTGAGTGCCGCCTGAGTCATCGGTTTATTCAGCCATTTGAGAGCCTGTTGAGTCCCTGTGTCTGGCCAACAAAGATGAGTAAGGGAACAGGAGAAGACATGAAATGCAAGTGACGGCAGGCAGTGCAGTTTGGGAAGTGACTGGTGTGGAGTGCAGAGCACGTTGGAGACGCCCAGAGCGGGAGACGTCAGTGCAGGGCTGGGGAGTTGGAGAAGGCAGGGACGAGGGCTGAGCTGAAGGAGGAAAGGTGAGCAAGAGTTTACCAGGTTGCAACGGTGGGGGGACACCCGCAGGGCGGCGTTCCGGACACAGCTGGAGGGCTGGGAGCAGCAGTGTGTGCTCATGCCCGCTGCGTGGCAGGAGCGAGAGGCAGGAGCAGCCAGCCAGTGCCAGCTTGGCAGCTCTGTGTGCCAAGCGGAGGCGTTTGAGCGGTGTCCCATTGCCAGTGTACCCCACATGTCCTTTACCTGCCGCTCTGGCTGTGCTCTGACTGTCCTTCCGTCTCGCTTTTGTCTCCGTTTGTAGCCCCCGTCTCCCAACCCTTTTCTTGGACTGTCAGTGTCAGTCTCCCACATTAAAGCGTCACACCAGGGCTTTTCTGGTGACTCAGATGGTAAAGAATCCCCCCCACAATCCAGGAGACCCAGGTTTGATCCGTGAGGCGGGAAGATCCCCTGTTGAAGGGAAAGGCAACCCACTCCAGTACTCTTGCCTGGAGAATTCCATGGACAGAGGAGCCTGCCGGGCTACAGTCCACGGGTTGCAAAGAGTCAGACACGACTGAGTGACTAACGCACTGGACACCCTCTCAGCAGGCCAGCTCTGTCCCTGTGTGTGTGTGTCCCCTGGGGGTTGGGGAGAGCGGTACAGGGGGAGTTCTGAGGATCTTGGCCTCTAGAATCAGCTCTCTGAGAAAGGTGAATGGTCAGAGGACTGGACAAGGTTTGTTTTCCAGACCATCGCAAAAAAATCTTAGGGTAGGCACGCGAGATGTGTGCATGAGGCTGGTGTGGGGGCCACCACTAGCATCATGGAGCTTTCCAGGAAGCATGCAGGGTGTCCCTAAGGATGAAAAGCTGCCCATTCACTTTTATCCTGAGATGGTAAGTGACGGCAGGCAGTGCAGTTTGGGAAGTGACATGGTGTGGAGTGCAGAGCACGTTGGAGACGCCCAGAGCGGGAGACGTCAGTGCAGGGCTGGGGAGTTGGAGAAGGCAGGGACGAGGGCTGAGCTGAAGGAGGAAAGGTGAGCAAGAGTTTACCAGGTTGCAACGGTGGGGGGACACCCGCAGGGCGGCGTTCCGGACACAGCTGGAGGGCTGGGAGCAGCAGTGTGTGCTCATGCCCGCTGCGTGGCAGGAGCGAGAGGCAGGAGCAGCCAGCCAGTGCCAGCTTGGCAGCTCTGTGTGCCAAGCGGAGGCGTTTGAGCGGTGTCCCATTGCCAGTGTACCCCACATGTCCTTTACCTGCCGCTCTGGCTGTGCTCTGACTGTCCTTCCGTCTCGCTTTTGTCTCCGTTTGTAGCCCCCGTCTCCCAACCCTTTTCTTGGACTGTCAGTGTCAGTCTCCCACATTAAAGCGTCACACCAGGGCTTTTCTGGTGACTCAGATGGTAAAGAATCCCCCCCACAATCCAGGAGACCCAGGTTTGATCCGTGAGGCGGGAAGATCCCCTGTTGAAGGGAAAGGCAACCCACTCCAGTACTCTTGCCTGGAGAATTCCATGGACAGAGGAGCCTGCCGGGCTACAGTCCACGGGTTGCAAAGAGTCAGACACGACTGAGTGACTAACGCACTGGACACCCTCTCAGCAGGCCAGCTCTGTCCCTGTGTGTGTGTGTCCCCTGGGGGTTGGGGAGAGCGGTACAGGGGGAGTTCTGAGGATCTTGGCCTCTAGAATCAGCTCTCTGAGAAAGGTGAATGGTCAGAGGACTGGACAAGGTTTGTTTTCCAGACCATCGCAAAAAAATCTTAGGGTAGGCACGCGAGATGTGTGCATGAGGCTGGTGTGGGGGCCACCACTAGCATCATGGAGCTTTCCAGGAAGCATGCAGGGTGTCCCTAAGGATGAAAAGCTGCCCATTCACTTTTATCCTGAGATGGGAGGTTCTGGTCCTCTGTTTCAGGGGAGGGAGTGGAGACTTAGCAAAGTTGCTCAGCCAATACAGGGTGGACCCAGGGCTTCGCTCGTGGGTCTGTACACCTCTCCCACGTGCCCTGTGCCTGCCGCAGGTATTGGCCGGCCTGGCAGTGCGGCCCTGGGTGTCGTGCAGAAGGTGGCTGCTGTTCCTCAATCTGCCCCCTTGGCGGCCTTGCCTACGTTAGCTGGTTTTTGCTGCCAGATGAACGAGCCAGCAGCAGCTGCTCTGATAGGCCTGGGAATTGTCCCTGGAGGGAAAGGCTGCATCCAGGAAGGTTACACCAGGCCTCGAAGCAGAAGTGTCTGGACGCATCACAGAATCTGCTGAACTAGCAAAGTCTGTTGCAAATCCCGTTCTACAAGTTTATAGTGATGTTGGTGCTAACCCCTGCCATTTGGTTTGAGGACTGAGAAAGAGAAGGCAGTTCACTGGGTTGTGACATTTATGATACAGCGATTGGAGGACTGTAATGAAATCTATATAAATTTCTATATACAAACTTCCCCCTGCATTTCAGACCCAAATTGCACCTGTTAGCAGGATCAACTGGAGTGAAGGAGAAAGTCCTTTCCAAACTCAAATCTGGGCGGAAGGTCCCGCACCCTCTCTTGTGAACACTCTGCCTTTCCTGCCCATCTTGCCTTGCCTTTGACAGTAGCTCTCCCAGCCCCCTCCCCCCATCCTCCATGTTGGTTGCTGTGTGGGGCCAGGGCTGTCTGGAATCGTCACTCCCAGGCTTGGGTCAGCTCACATCACCATCGCATCGGCAGTAGGAAAACCTGGCCAGGACCGCGGGAGCGCTGGACTTTCCTCTGAAGCCTTCTGTACCTTAACTCCAGGTTTGTCTGCTGTGCTTGCAGGATTGAGATGTTTGCCCTGGGCCACTGTCTGCTGTGTTAACCACCTGCCTTTCAGGATCCACTTCTGAGTCGTTCTTTCCCCCTACCTTTGTCCCCCGCCTTCCTGAAGTTGTTAAGGCTGTCACAACACTGCCATTGAGCTATCCCTTTTGCTCTGTTAACGTCTTCTCAGTGTTATTAAAAGGAGGACTATGACCAGAGGTCTCTAGCTCACCTCCCTACAGTTACACATGTTGTTTATGTAAATTCTTAATCTTATCTGAAATCGAATCTTGTCCAATATCCTTGTTAATATCCTTGGGATTGTGATGATAAGCTCTACATGATTTTCCATAAATGCCCCATACTTTACCAGGAAGAGGAAGTGCTTAAAACTCCTTTTGTTTAAAAAAAAGAAAGAAAGAAAGGAACTTGTCAGTATAGTTTGTGTCTTATCACCAGTGAAATGAATTAGCCCTGGTTTATTGAATGCATTCCTATAAGATAGGTTTCTCCCACCTGGCCGTCTTGGGGATGAGGAAACTGAGGCTAAAGAAAGTGAATGCTTTTGCTCAAGGTCAGCCATCCACATCCGGATTCAAACTCAGGTGTGTAAGCAAGCCTGTTTTGTCCTCACTGTGCTCTTCTGCCTCCAAGGACATACGTCCCAATATCCTGAAGCTACTTTTAAATTTTAGTAAATTATGTTATCATTTTCATTAAACTGATTGATAATTATTGAATGGCCCTCAAGAGAGGAGTTCTGATACAGACCCTCCTCATTTTTTTTTATTCTTCAATGGTTCCCCCTTGAAAGCTCTTGCTTATAGAAGAGAAAGCCATAGAGTCCTCTTGTCAGCCTTGGTAGAAATCCTTACTAGATGCTGAGGTGTGTGCTGTTCTTGGTCTCTATATTCATACGCATAGGCTCTCTCTGTCTTCCCTCCCTACTGGGTGATTTCTGATGGTACAGTCCTGACGTTCGTCCTGTCACCTGTCTCTCTAGTGTCTTCTCGCTGCTTCACTAATACTCAGGGAAGCTTGCGGTTGCCCTTGCTAAGGCAGCCAGGGCCAGGAGGGCTGCGTCCGCATCCGACGGCCCCTGTAGGGCCGAGACTTCCCTGCTGGTCGGTGTCTAAGACTCTGTCCTCTCAGTGCGGGGGGACCATGTTCAATCCCTGGTCGGGAGACTAGACCCCCTGTGCCCCAACTAAAGATCTCATGTGCCATAGGGAAGATCGAAGAGTAGCATGCGCACCTGTGAGCGGGCGCAGCTAAGTGAACACAGGACTCCAGACTGGCCGTGTCACCGCTACTCGGGGAGTGGTGCCTTGTGCTGCCGAGTAGGAGTATGAGGTCCCCTGGAGTAAAAACTCCAGCACCCTCTCCCCCAAACCTGGAGGTTGGCACATTTCAGAGAAACCCAGGGAAGTACCAACACTTTGGGAAAACTTAATTTTAGGGAAGAAAATCCCCAGCACCCTTTGTTTGCGTTAGGAGCAGTTAGTGAATGGAGCTGCTGCAGGCCGAGACTTGTGTCAGCTGGTTTTTTGTTTTGTTTTGTTTTGTTTTAAAAAAACTACCTTAATAGTACACTCAGCTGGCTGGGGCTCCTGGCACCGACTCTGCCCACCTCGGACTTGAGAGCCACCAGATGGGGTCGAGTTTCAGGTCAGGGCCGAGTCATCGCTAGTGGCCTTGACAAGACACTTACAGGCTTAAGTGAGGGTAAAATAGTGCCACACAGAGGCACTCAGCAATTGTCACCATCCCTTTGAACTGAAATCTGGAAGGGAAGCATCTCAGTTTTGTGGGTAAAAAGAAAGAGTAAATAACTATAATTGAGGATTTCCCTGTGTAGAAAAAGCAGAGTTTTATCTAAATCTGGGACCTTGCTAGGCATTTGGCTACTTAGAGATAATTTTACTGTCTGGTTCTCAGCTGCCCTCAGCCAGATCTGGAACTTGGGAAACATGTAATTGTGTGTGAGCCTTTGGGCCCCGAGGAAAGAACTGCACGGCCATTGGGACCTCCATCTAGCTCCCTTCTGTGCTAGAGATGTGCTTTTCGGATTGACCCTGAGAGGGGTTTATGCACTTGAGGGCTCATCTCTGGGGACACACAGAAAACTAGTGAGGCAGAGAGGTTTGGAGTAGGGACCTCTGGAGACATATGGCCAGACTGAGTACTGGAGAACCAGTTACGTTGGCCCTCTTCTGTGAGAGGCATGAAGAGCAAAGCCCCAGAAGCATGGGTCTATGCCCTCAGGCACCAGCAAGAGCTCAGCTGTGCTGGCGTTCTTCACTGAAGTTTAGAATTGGAGCAGTAATGCTTTTTCTTATTTGTAGACAGATCATGAGTATGTGTTAAATGACAGTAAAAACTATACTGGGAACAGTCTTCACTCATTTATATGGAAACGTGTTTTACTTTTGCACAGCCACGTTTGGTGGCTGTGTGTGTGTGTATAAGTTTGGGGATTGCTTGTAGGGTATTTTGTAAAGAAGGAAACATTCTTTTCAAGCCAGGACCTTTTGTAGGTTAAAGGGAAGTCATTGGAACCAGATCCTGAAGAAGCATGCTTGAAATTAGTTTTGGTCTCAGTTGTAGCATGGTTCAGCCTGAATGACTTCCAACAGAGTGTTTAGAAATTCAGAGTATTAGTGGTAGGATCATAGAGATCATCTTATGCTTCCTATTGCTGGTTTGCAAGCCGGTTTGGTCTGTAATAACACTAAGTTCTGAGTGTCTGTAGAAAGCTTATATGGTGTATGTCAGTTACATTATGTATTTGTGAAATACAGCAATCACTTTATTGTATTATAAAAAATTGTGTCTTTTATTTTTTAATAGTTCCTCCTTTATTTTTCCAACGTAAGTGACCCCACATGTCAGGGTACTGAATCTGCCTCCTGTTTTTGTGCATTCTTTGGCTTTTTTCAAGGTCAGATTCAGGGTGCCAAATGAGACTAGGAAACCATAGGATTTTTTCCATCTCTACCTGTCCTAGTGATAATGGATTGTAAACTTTAGCAGATTGTAAACTTTTCTTTTCCTTTTAGCAATCTTTCCAAAATAAATAGACTGATTTTTAAAAGTAACACTTCAGAAACAAATGTCATTTTATGTTTATGGGTTCTGCTTGAACTTTATTATTTAGTGTATAAAAATAAGTAAAATTGTATAAGGAAGAAGAAAAGTGTTTTGTATTTGCTTCACCCACACCTAACCATTGTTAAAACTATTAGATTTCTTTCTGAATTTAATATATATGTCCATGGAACTTATTTTGGCTTTGGACAAAATTGAGATAAACATAGCTTTTTAAAACTTAATGTATCCTGAGAATTTTCCCCTATTACCAAGTTTATTTTTTGCAGACATGGCTTGGTACCTGTATTATATTGTATGTGCAGTGTTCCAGGATTTATTTAATAAACCCACTCCCCTCACTGTTGACTAAGTAGGTTGTCATCAACTTTTTTGCAGTGATGAACATGAACATCTTTCTAAGTTTTGCATTCCACTTTGCTTTTTTCCTTAGGGTGAATTCTTCCAGGTTGAATTATAGGTTATAAGGATGAATGCTTTCCGCACTCTTGGCACACTGGGGCAGGGTCCTTCGTGCTTGCTGTTGGTGCCACTGTGAGTAGTTTCTCAGGACAGCTGGGTGCAGGTGCAGTGTTGCTGGGACAGCAGCGTATAAGCTTTCGTGGCAGCATGTGAAAAGAGAGGCCTATATTATTATACATATAGGCATCTATTCTTTTTCAAGTTATTTCCCCATTTAGGTTGTTACAGAATATTGAGCAGAGTTTCCTGATTAACAGTAGGTCCTTTCTTGTTATCCACTCTAAATATAGCAGGATTATCATATTAAGTGGAGTAAGTCAGACCAAGAAAGACATATGATATCACTTATATGCAGAATCAAAAACCAAATGATACAAATGAATTCGTAATCAAAGTCCCTGTGAAAGCACTTGGAAAAGCAAGTGGGTGGTTGACTCGGGTAGCAGCAGCCATGGTAACTAATTCGAGAGCACGCAGCTCTTCAGACTTGACTTCCACCAGGGGTGGCAGGGCTCAGTGCCAAGACCTTTGCTCTTATATAGGCTTGAGACCAAGCCTGCTGCTTCCCACCTCAGCAGAAAGGTCTGTCCTTTGTCAGTAATCCGGGCTTTCTTCATAGGATTTGGTATGTGGCAAGCTGAGGAAGGGTTGCAGAAAACTGGTTAGCTGGTATGGTGAGTAGGGAGAGGGAAAAGAGGAGGAGAAAGGGGGAAGGGCACTTTCTAGGCGCAATCTTTCAAGTCTTCCTGGAAGAGGACGTTAACTCTGCAAGATTAGAGTATATGCTGTGTTTTTAGGATGTACTGGGAATTAAGTGGGCTTCCCAAGTGGCGCTAGTGGTAAAGAACCCACCTGCCAATGCAAGAGACATAAGAGACAGGGGCTTGATCCCTTGGTCGGGGAGATCCCCTGAAGGAGGATGGCCACCCACTCCAGTATTCTTGCCTGGAGAATCCCATGGGCAGAGGAGCCTGGCGGACTGTGGTCCATAGGGTCGAAAAGAGGCAGGCACTGAAGTGACTTAGCATGCATCATGAGCTTGGCTTTAAGTTGATAAATAGCAATGCAAGCTGTTGATTTTTATTTTTTGTTAAATATTTGTTAGTGAGAGAAGTGATGTCTATAATTGAGAAAAGGGTTATGTGAAATGGTGTGTGTGTGTGTGTGTATGTGTGTGTGTGTGTTCCTGCATCAGGGTTTCAGGGGCTACCTTTCAGTACTCTGAACCTGGGAAACATCCTGGTTTTAGACTCTACTTGAGAAATGTAACTTTGACTCAGTATACTTTTATTGAGGGCTTGGCACTGGAATAGGTATACAAAGATGAATGAGCTCAGACCCTTGCCCATAATTTATGTAGTTTGGTGATAAGAGATTAGTAATATAAGTAGATAAGTTTTTATTGTGGTAAAATATATGTAACATAATATTTGCATTTTGAAGCATTTTAAAGTGAACAGTTTTGTGGCATTAAATACATTCACATTGTTGTTCAGCCATTACCACCATTCATCTCCAGAACTTTTTCACCTTCACCAGCTTAAAACTCTACCTGTTTAACAGTAACTCCTCATTTCCCTTTACCTCCAGCCCATGGAGACCCTACTACTCTAAGTATGTCATAAGTGAATCATATGGTATTTGTCTTTGTGATTGATTTGTTTCCTTTGGTTCATCCATATTGTAGCATGCGTCATAATTTCCTCCCTTCTTAAGGGTAAACAGGTACTCCATTGTATGGTGATATAGCATAACATTTTGTATATCCGTTCATCTACCGATAGATACAATGACTGCTTTCACGTTTTGGCTATTGTGAATAATGCTGCTTTGAACATGAATGTACAAATATCTGTTCCTTGCTTTTCAGCTCCTCTGGGTATATACTTTAGACCTGGAATGCTGGATCTTATGGCAATTCTATGTTTAGTTTTTTGAGAAATTACTGTGCTGTTTCCTACAGTAATTGTTCTGTTTTACAGTCCTTTACTACGTTTAGCAGCAGTGCACAGGGCACCAGTGCCTCCATATCCTTGTCAACCCTTGTTATTTTCTTCTGCTAATAGCCTTCCTGATGGGTGTGAAGAGGCATCATTGTGGTATTGGTTTGCATTTCCCTAATGATTAGTCATGTTGAGCATCTTTTCACCCGCTTATTGGGCACTCATATAGTCTTAGGAGAAGTGTCTGTTCGATTCTTGATCTTTTTTTTTTTAATGAAGTTTTTTTATTGATATCTCACTTTCCCCCCGCTCCCTAGTTTTATTTATTTGTTTATTATTTGGCTGAGCTGGATCTTCGGTGCTGGGTACGAACTTTCTTTAACTGCAGTGATGCGCAGGAATCTCACTGAGGTGGCTGCTCCCGTTACGGCCTTGGATCCTAGAGCGTGTGGGCTTCCGTTGTTGTGGAACTTTAGCCTGTGGCGTCTTCCTGGACCAGGCTGAACCCATGTCCCTTGAACTGGCAGGTGGATTCTTAAACCACTGGCCCACTAGGAAAGTTCTTGATCATTTTTTGATCGCTTTTTGTTGTTGTTGTAAGAGTTCTTTGTGTATTCTGGGTACCAATCTCTTATCAGATATGTGATTTGCAAATATTTTCTCTCATTCCTTAGCCTGCTTTTTTACTCTGTTGATAGGTGTCCTTTGATGCTCAAAAGGTTTTACTTTTGATGAAGTCCATCTTATTTTTTTTCTCTTGCTGCTTGTGGTTTTGGTATCATGTCCAAAAAAATCTTTGCCGAATCCAGTGTCAGTATGCTTTCCTCCTTTGTTTTCTTGAAAGTGTTTGGGATTTGTCGTTATCAGATCTTAGGTTTAGGCCTTGGGTCCATTTAGAGTTAATTTTGGTATATTGTATAAGGTAGGATTACATCTTCATTTTAATACAGTTAGTTGAAAGATAATTTTATCATGGGAAAGAAGTGCTTAGCTGCAACTCACAGGAGTTACTGAGTCATGGTGTCTGGCAAGAAGGTTCCGTTGGAATGATCTGGGAGGAAGCGATTCAAGCCTCTCACTGCATTATGGCGAGGGAGCACACTCCAGGAGGCTTCTGTGCAGTTTCCTGGGTTTCTGCAGGAGCTATTTCAATTGAGAAAGGGGGAAAGAGAAGGAGATTATCATCACTAATTATTAGAGAAGTGCAAATCAAAACTACAATGAGGTATCACTTCATACCAGTCAGAATGACAGTAATCAAAAAAATCTACAGACAGTAAATCCTAGAAAAGGGAACACTCTTGCACTGTTGGTGGGAATGTAAATTGATACACCACTATAAAGAACAGTATAGACATTCCTTAAAAACTAAGAATGAAGCTACCATATGACCTAGCAATCCCACTACTGGGCATATACTTTGAGAAAACCGTAACTGAAAAAACACATGTAAAGCCACTCCAGTGTTCTCGCCTGAAAAATCCCATGGGCAGAGCAGACTCATGGGCTACAGTCCATGGGGTCGCAAAGAGTCAGAACGAGCAACAGAACTCACGCACCCCAGTGTTCACAGGAGCACTGTTTCCAAGAGCTAGGGCATGGGAGCAACCTAGATGTCCATCGGCAGACGAACGGGCAAGAAAGATGCGGGGCTTAATAACATCCATCTCTAGTGAGATGGATGAACCTAGAGCCTGTTATACAGAGTGATGTGAGTCAGAAAGAAATATGTATCAAGACATATATATAGAATCTAGAAAAATAGTATTGATGAACCTATTTGCAGGGATGGAACAGGGACACAAATGGAGAGAATGGACATGCGGACACAGCGCGGGAGGGAGAGAGTGGGGTGACTAGAGAAAGTGACATCGACATAGGTATACTATCACGTGTAAAGTGGAGCGCTGATAAGACGTTGCTGTGCAGCACCGGGAGCCCAGCCTGGCTGTCTGTGATGACCTAGATGGGTGGGACGAGCAAAGGGGAGCAGCTCAAGAGGGAGGGATACATGCCAGTTCAGTTCAGCCGCTCAGCTGTGTCTGACTCTGTAACCACATGGACTGCAACCCGCCAGACGTGCCTGTCCATCACCAACTCCCGGAGCCTACTCAAACTCATGTCCACTGCGTGATGCCATCCAACCATCTCATCCTCTGTCGTCCTCTTCTCCCACCTTCAGTCTTTCCCAGCATCAGGATCTTTTCCAGTGTGTCAGTTCTTACCATCAGGTGAAAAAATATTGGAGTTTCAGCTTCAGCATCAGTCCTTCCAATGAATATTCAGAACTGATTTCCTTTAGGATGGACTGGTTGGATCTCCTTGCAGTCCAAGGGACCCTCAAGAGTCTTCTCCAACACCACAGTTTAAAAGCATCAATTCTTCAGCACTCAGCTTTCTTTATAGTCCAACTCTCATATCCATGTATGACTACTGGAAAAGCCATCACTTTGACTAGACGGACCTTTGTTGGCAAAGTCACGTCTGCTTTTTAATATGCTGTCTAGATTGGTCATAGCTTTGGTAGTAAGGACCAAGCATCTTTTAATTTCATGGCTGCGGTCACCATCTGCAGTGATTTTAGAGCCTAGAAATAAAAGTCTGTCTCTGTTTCCATTGTTTCCTCATCTATTGGCCATGAAATGAGGGGACTGGATGCCATAATCTTAGTTTTCTGAATGTTGATTTTTAAGCCAGCATTTTCACTCTCCTCTTTTGACTTTCATCAAGAGATGCTAGTTCTTCTTTGCTTTCTGCCATAAGGGTGGTGTCATTTGCATATCTGAGGTTATTGATATTTCTCCCAGCAGTCCTGATTCCAGCTTGTGCTTCCTCCAGCCCGGCATTTCACATGATGTACTGTACACATAAGTTAAATAAGCAGGGTGACAATATACAGCCTTGACATACTCTTTTCTTGATTTGGAATCAGTCTGTTGTTTCATGTCCAGTTCTAACTGTTGTTTCTTGACTTGCATACAAATTGCTCAGGAGGCCACTAAGGTGCTCTGGTATTCTCACCTCTTACAGAATTTTCTGGTTTATTGTGATCCACACAGTCAAAGGCTTTGGCATAGTCAATAAAGCAGAAGTAGATGTTTTTCTGGAACTCTCTTGCTTTTTCCATGATCCAGCAGATGTCTGATCTCTAGTTCCTCTGACTTTTCTAAAACCAGCTGGAATATCTGGAAGTTCACGGTTCATGTATTGCCGAAGCCTGGCTTGGAGAATTTTGAGCATTCCTTTGCTAGCATGTGAGATGAGTGCAATTGTGCGGTAGTTTGAGCATTCTTTGGCATTGCCTTTCTTTGGGATTGGAATGAAAAC
>SJYC01001014.1:0-11628 GCA_006408675.1 Madoqua kirkii
TATGTAAAACTATGTACATCATAAAAGAAAAAGTAAGGGAGATTAAGGTGACCTTGAGTATGCATCCATACACTTAAAAATAAGTGTTACATTTTTCTTCCAGAAAGATTGAGCTTCATCTTATGATAGCTGATTCTCAGGCCAAGCTAGGTGTTTAAAACCTTTAATTATCTCCAATAGTATATAAAGTAATTTGTAATTATAAGAACAATAGAGAAATGTCTTACATATTAGAAAATGTGAAGTTAATTAAACCTTTGTTAATCTGATTTATGTTGAATGTTAAATATTACAAATCAGATGTGTGTTTTTAATTTCAGACTTTATATGAGCAATACAGTGGTGGTGAAAGTCATGATTCCTCTTCATCATCCAAGACTTCGGCAAAAAAATGGGAAAGAAAATGATTCGTGGCTACTCATGAACTGTCAGGTATCACCTGCAAAATATTGGGACTGTTCAACTCTTGGTTCTCTGTGGAAATCTCTTGAAGACAGCTTCACTCTGAAATGTTACTGACAGAAAAACTCAGTGGATTATCCTCAAAAGAAAACTGTAAAAACCCGCTAATGGCACTGTATGTATTACATTATACAATTGTTTTCCCTTTTATGCTTCCCTGTAAATCTAATCTATTTGATATCATTTTCACACTTGGGATAGTAGATAGAAAATGGAAATGTATTCTGAAGAACTATGTAAATATAAAATGACACTAAATTCTCAAAGTTATAGAATTGTTTTCTTCAAGTGAATATACTGTTGGTGAGGCAACAGATTTCTTAATGACAGTGGATTAAGGGAAACATGAGAGTAGACCTTAGTAAATTAACTCTGGGGGAAAATTCCAAAGGTTTCAAATCCTAAAAAAGATTTCCCGTTGTTTCATGGTACTGGTAATACTTCATCATTGTAGAGCTGCTCTTGGCTCTTTTAATTCTCTTTGATTCTTCATAATATCTTTGCTTTGGGTGTTCTGAGTGTCATGCTGGATTCCTAGAAGTAGGCAGTAGAGAGCATGACCTCATTTATGACTTTTTTAATGATGAGCAATTACAAATGTGGTCCCAGAATTTCTGAGTCTAAATCTAACAGGTTACTTAAAGATATTATCATATATAGTATTCTTTTCCCCAATTTTTTCTTTAGATTTTGATAGATTTTTTTTTTTAAGACTTTATTTTTAGAATAGTTTTGGATTCACAGCAAAATTGAAGGGAAGGTGCAGAGATTTCCCATTTAACCCTTGACCAGACACATGCATGGCCTGCCTCCCTATCAACATCCACCACCAGAGTGGTACTGTTGTTACATTTAATGAACCTACATTGACACACTAATAATCACCCGAAGTCCATAGTATATATTACAGTTCCTCTCGGTGCTGCGCGTTCTAGGGATTCGGACAAATGTATATTACATCCATTGTTAGGCTATTTTAGGAGTGTTGTCACTGCCTGAAAAATTCTCTGCACTCCACCTGTTCATCTCTCTCCTACTTCTAACCCCTGGCAACCACTGATCTTTTCACTGCATCCATAATTTTGCCCTTTCTAAAATAATCCCATATAGTTGGGGTTGTACAGTGTTTAGCCTTTCAGATTAGCTTCTTTCATTTAGCAATATGCATTTAACCTAGTAACATCCACCTTCCTGTCTTTTCATGGTTTGATAGCTCATTTCTTTTTTTAGTGCCTAATAGTAGTCCATTGTCTGGAGGTACCACGATTTATCCATTCACGTACTGTAGGCCATCTTGATTGCTTTCAAATTTTGGCAATTATGAATAAAGCTGCTCTAAACATCTGTAAGTAGGTTTTTTTGTGATATTCAGCTTCAAAGAGTTGAATACCAAGGAGCATGGTTGATATAATTACAGTATGTTCAGTTTTGTAAGAAACTGCCAAACTGTCTTTCATAGTGACTGTACTATTTTGCATTTTCTCTAACAGTGAATGAGAGTTTCTGTTGCTCCATATCCTTGTCAGCATTTGATGGTGTTCATCATGTTCCAGATTTTGGCCCCTCTAATAGATTGGTTGTGATATCTCTTGTTCTTTTTATTTGCATTTCCCTGTTGACATATATTGTGTAGAGAATCTTTTCATATGCTTACCATCTGATAGCTTCTTTAGAGAGATCTTTTCTCCCTTTTCAAAGATCTGTTAACTGTATTTATGGATAGTCTATTTATGGGCTGTCCATCCAGATCCAGTAATCAGTTTAGCTTTTCCTTCATCAATAAATGCTGTCTAGATTATTGTCACTTTATAGTAAATCTTGAAGTCAGGCAGTGTCAGTCTTCCAACTTTTTTCTCTTTTAGTATTGCCTTGACTGTTCTGGGTTATCTGCCAATTCATGTAAACTTTAGATTCTCTTTGTCAATATCCATAAGGAAACTTGCTAGAATTTTGATTGGGATTGCATTGAATCTGTAGATTAAATTGGGAAGAACTGACATCTTGACAATATTGAGTCTTCTTGTTCCAAGAACATTTATTCTCCATTTATTTAGCTCTTCCTTGATTTAACTGTTCAGAGTTTTTCAGTTTTCCTCATATAGACCTTGTACATACATTGTTAGATTTACTGAACTGAACTGATTTCATTTTGGGGAGGGGCTGGCTAATGTAAATGGTTGGAGAAGGAAATGGCAACCCACTCCAGTATTCTTGCTTAGGAAATCCCATGAACAGAGGAGCCAGGCGGGCTGCAGTCCATGGTCTCAAGAGTCGGACACTACTAAGCAAGTAAACCACCACTGATGTAAATGGTATTGTGTTTTTAATTTCAAATTCCATTTGTTCTTTGTGGTTATATAGGAAAACAATCAATATTTATCTATCGGTGTTGCTGTTGTCGGTTATTTGTTTCAGGAGTGTTTTATTGATTTTTTTTTTTAAATTTTCTGCACACATGATAAAGTTTCTCACTATTAGGTATGCTGTTTGCTGTATGACTTTTTATGGCTGTTCTTTATCAAATTGAGAAATCTCTGTTTCTAGATTGCTGAAAGTTTTTATCATAAGTGGGTATTTGATTTTATCAAATGCTTTTTCTGTATCAATATTATGATGATGTGATATTTCTTTTTTTAGCCTGCTGACGTAATGGATAACTGTATGGCTGTTAGTGTAGCTGACATCATCTTGGGCCCTTCTAGTTTTTCCTGTCCCCCTGCTGACCTTAAGCAGGATTGTACTGCGTCTTGTTTTCAAGCCCCTGTCCCTGCCCTAAGTTAGCTGTGCAGTTGCCCCAGTGGCCCCTCCAGTGCACAGTGCAGCTGTCAATGCTTCTGCCCAGTCTCACCCTATGGTTAACTTACCCTATCAATTTTTACTGATCTGTTTTCAAAAAAGATCAGCTGTTGGTTTTGTTGATTTTTCTCTTCTGAGTTCCTGTTTCCAATTTCAGTGATTTCTCCTCTAGTTTTTATTAATTTTTTTTCTTTTGTTTACTTTGGATTTAATTTGCTTTTCTTTTTTGATTTTCTGATGTACAGACTTAAATCATTGATTATAGATCTTTCTTATATTCTTATTTAATTTTGCTGTAAATTTTATTTTATGCACTGCTTTTATTGCATCCCATAAATTTTGATAAATTCTATTTTCATTTCTATTAATTGAAATATCTTAAAATTTCTCTCCAGGGTGTGAATTCTAGGAAGCAGAGATCATCATGGGCTACTTTTGAGACTCACTACCAGCAAATGTTAGCTCTCTTTATGATTACTTTTCCCTATTTTGTACAGATTTGAAAACTTATCCTTAAGAGTGTTGGGCTAAATTACCTTTTCCCTTTTTTAAAAAAAGTAACTGTTTTACATATGTATATATTCTAAATCATTATATTGATATCTCCTTAATTTGTTCTTGAAAAATCAGATCTTCTATGTAAAAATAACATTTCATAAAAGAGTAAAACACCCTTAAACAAGGGACAAGCTATCAAGTTAGGATTACAGTGTTTAAAATAACGTCTTCTGATTGCTAAATTATGTCTAGTTTTGCCCTGTATATTTTGAGACTATTTCACTAGATGCATACAAACTTGGAATTTTTTTTTTTATCTTCCTGGTAAATACAGTGGTCACCATTTCATAGGGATTCTCATTGATTTCTAAATATGTATTGTCTTGGCCTTTCTGTGTTTCTTTGGCTAATGTTGCCTCATACACACATATATTCTTTCATCTCTGTGCTCTTTTAGGAATATCCCTTATAAATAACATACCTGAATTTTACCTTATATTGTCACTGGCATTTCTTTCTTACCTGACAGATTTAATCTATTAATATTCATTATGATTATATTAAATGTGTTCCTACTACATATGCTTGTATTTCTGTTTAATCTATTTGTTCTGTGCTTCCTTTTTTTTTAGTCACCCTTCCCATCTTTTTTCCTAGTTTTGTATTTCTTTTTCTATTTCATAATTTCCCCACGGATATCTTAGAATTTTATTTCACATTTTTTCTTTTCAGTTGTTAGTCTTAAATTTCACCATGCTTATTTAACTTAGCAAAGATTTAAGTTAAGTGAATATCTCGACTTCCTGCCAGAGAATTCAATGACTTTAATGTATTTTAACTACATTAACACAACTTCTGTGGCATCGTGGTGTAACAGTTTTATCCTACTATAACCCCATAGACTATTATCATTTTATACAAACAATATTTATTTAAAATTCACATAAACATTATTTTTTTCTGGTCTGAATTCTAAACTGATAGCTATTTTCTCTTTGCACATTGAGGTTATTATTGTACGCCTGGTTTCCATTATTGCTATTAGAAACTCTTCTATCCATCTCATTATTATTTCAAAATAAGTGATCTGCCTTTCTCCTTGGCTGATTTTTAAGATCTTTCTACCTTTTGTAATCTGCTATTTCACTAAAATATGGCTAGTCTTTTTTTTCTTTTACTCGTTTGGTACATATTATACTTTCCGTGTGTTTGGAATCACATATCTTCTTGACTCAAAATTTCTTAGCTATTATGTCTTCAAACTTTTTCACTTTTAAGAATTCCATTTGGTTATTTTTCAAATGTGCCCATTTTTTCCTTGCTGATTTCTTGCTTCTTCCTCAAATGTGTGATTCTTTAATGATTTTACATTACTATTCTTTAATCATTTTACATGGAACAATTTTACATTTCATACCTATGATTCCAGTTACATTTCTGCATTGTAATCTTTTTTCTAACTCTTATGGTGATTTTTTTTTTTTTTTTTTTTACTGAGTTGGAGATCTCTAAGACCACTCCCAAGTTTGATGATTTGCTCAGAGGATTCACTGTATGGTTATGGCTTATTCTAGTGAAAGAGTATAATTAGCGAAGGAAAAGGTGTGTGGAGCAAAATCCACAGGAAATAAGACATTAGGTCCGAGAGTCCTCTCCCAGTGGTTCAGTAGGGTGCACTTAATTTCCTAGCAACAATTTGTGATAGTACCACAGAAGCGCATTAAAGAGAGTTGGCACCTTGGGTTTTTAGTGGGGCCTGATCACATACTCAGCCTTTGTCTGGGATGTACCAAAGTTTTAGGCTCCCAGAAGGAAAGTGGATGTTTAGCTTAAACCGGATTGCTTGTTCGTCACAGTTTAGGCACAGGGACCCATTCTTACTACTTAGGTAATGCTGGGAACCCTTCCGAAATCCTAGTTCCCAGACTCCAGCCAAGGGCCAGCCTTACAAGAAAGCCTTTTTAAGGACAGCAGTCTCAGGTTTGCTATGTTGACTCCTCTGTACGCTTCCCTTCTTGTGAGTTTTGTTGATCTTTGTTTGTGATGTATTTGCTTGATCGCAATTGTTGGAAGTCCTTAAGGAAGCTGGTGTTTGCTGTTAAACCAGTATTAGTATCAATCAGAGTAGGTTATTGTCATGGTAACAAGCAACCCTAAAAGTTATCAGTAGCTTTAAGCAGTAAAGTTCTGTTTTCTGCTAATATCTATGGGGGAGGAAGGAGGACACTTCTGGGTTGTCCTTACACTCTTAGACCCAGACTTTCAGGTTGCCATGGCAGACAGAAGGGGAAAGTGTGATAAATTTTACACTGTCTCTTACAATTACTCCTTGAAAGTGACATCCTTGACTTCCATACACAATTCATTGGCTAAAGAAGTTACATGGCTTAATGTAATAACCCTGTGTTCAAAAAAGAGGGGCTTCCCCGGTGGCTCAGAGGTTAAAGTATCTGCCTCCAATGCGGGAGACCTGGGTTTGATCCCTGGGTTGGGAAGATCCCCTGGAGAAGGAAATGGCAATCCACTCCAGTATTCTTGCCTGGAGAATCCCATGGATGGAGAAGCCTAGTAGGTTACAGTCCACGGGGTCACAAAGAGTAGGACACGACTAAGTGACTTCACCTTCACCTTCAAAAAAGAAAAAGCTAAAAATATATGATGAACAACACTAATTAAAAGTTAACAGAAGATATAGCAATACCCTTTCTTACTTTGCTTCAAACAGGGGTTCCTACCCTGTAGTTTAGGGCTTCCCAGGACTGCTGGGTGTGGAGTGACACAGAGAGTAGAAGTATTTTCTCTTTTTTGGGCTGTGTTGAGTCTTCATTTCTGCTCAGCTTTTCTCTACTTGCTGCAAGTGGAGATTGCTCTCTGGTTGCAGTGCGCAGCCTCACTGTGGTGGCTTCCGTGGGGCGCAAGCCGTAGGGCATATATGCCTCAGTCGCTGTGGCACACGGGCTTAGTTGTCCCATAGTGTGTGGGATCTTCCCAGATCAGGGATTGAACTTGTGTCTCCTGCATTGGCAGGCGGATTCTTTACCACCGAACCACCAGGGAAGCCCAGAATAAAAGTGTTCTCTTTTGTATCGCTTCGGTGGGGTTTTATCTTATGCTCCTTTCCCAAAAAGCAACTTTGGGGTGCTCTCCATGGTGTTCTCCTTCCTCTTTCTTCTTTTCTTTCTTCCTTCCTCTTTGCTCTATTTTTCCACTTTTACCTCCAGGGAGAAAGTATATTGTACTGAAGAGGAGAATGTATTTGTAATGACACTACTTAACTGCTTAATAGTTAAAGTAAGAAATAGCTTTTATTGGGTTACAATGTTTGTAGAACCATAATTGTGCATAATTGTGTGTGTGTGTGTTTAAAATGTACGTATATATGTATAGATACTAAGTTAGTCAGAAAGCACATTTGAGTTTTTCCATAAAGAAGTTTTGGGGCAACCCTATATATATATATATATATATATAAAAACCAATTTGTATACTGTTATTAGAAATATACTAAATTAGTGCATTTGAGAGAATAAGATCATAAAGGTCCCCATAGCCACAGATAGGGTAGGAGGAGGTGATTGTGGATGGTGGTTTTATATTTTGGCTACAACTTCACCAGTGAGGTAAAGCAAGAACACAGTTGGTACTCAAGCAAGTAGAGCAGAGTCCAGCCCAAACTCTGTAACAAAGTCTTCACTTAGTTCAGGGATATTATAATGTCCTTATAAGATACATATTATGAGGTATAATATGCTTTTTTAAAAGCATTTGCAAATGAAGAACAGTGATAACTAGTCATGGAGCAATGGTGGACTAGCTAACTCTACCCAGGAGGAAAGTCTGATGGAGTTGGTGGTGGTGGTGGAGTCAGGGTGAGGTGTGTTGAAGGCAGATAACGGAGCAGTGGAGAAGGATTAGGAACCACACTGGGAAGGCATACTGGGGGAGACTGAGCATGTTACCTTTCTTCCTTTCATGGGACAGATCAGGCTGACTATACCTGGTAAATTGCCTCTTCCATCTCATCCCTTGGGATAAATATAAACTAATCACGTGTTGTGTTAATTGCTTGGTCGTGTCCGACTCTTTGTGACCTCGTGAACTGTAGCCCAGCAGACTCCTGTGTTCATGAGATTCTCCAAGCAAAACAGAGGCTTTTCCTTTTGAATATGTGATTTAGTGCTTTTTGTTTGTTTTGTTGCAGTACAGTTGATTTCCAATGTTTTAGTTTCAGATGTACAGCAAAGTGATTTAGTTATGTACATACATATAGCTGTTCTTTTTTAGATTCTCTTCCCATATAGGTTATTATAGATTATTGAGTAGTTCCTTGTGCTATATAATAGGTCCTTGTTGATTATCTATTTTATTCATTTAGTGTTTTTTTAATTACAAAAGGAAAATAATCTTATCTTAATATACCTGAGAAGTAAAAGAGAAGCATAAATAGTGCCTAATCCCATCACCCTGAGTTAGTTACTGGTAACAGTTGGCATATTTGCACAATTGAGATAATATATTAATAACTTTATACTCCTGTTTTTTCACCTGCCTTTCTCATAAGCATTTTCCTAAGTCATTTAAACCTTTTATAAATATAATTTTGATTCCTATGAAATATCATGTGAATGTAAAAAAATATATTTTAAAAAAATTTTATGTTAAATAATTCAGGATAAACTGTAACAATTTGTGTTAAATCAGAATAAATACAACAAAGCTGTTTTGCTTTTAAGGAATGGAAGTTAATTGTCCTGAAACATAACTAATAACATAAATCCATAAATATATAAAGACTGACACTGTCGTGGATTTCTTTTTGATCTATCAACAATTTGATATTAGATTTGGAAACTGCGATTGGATTTTACATTTAAACCATTCCTGATGTGTAGTGGTCAACCCAGTACCTTTGTGAGTAGATTCAATTTAACAATATTTTGCTGCTGCTGCTAAGTCACTTCAGTCATGTCCGACTCTGCAACCCCATAGATGGCAGCCTACCAGGCTCCCCGTCCTGAGATTCTCCAGGCAAGAACACTGGAGTGGGTTGCCATTTCCTCCTCCAATGCATGAAAGTGAAAAGTGAAAGTGAAGTTGCTCAGTTGTGTCCGACTGTTCACGACCCTATGGACTGCAGCCCACCAGGCTCCTCCACCCGTGGGATTTTCCAGGCAAGAGTACTGGAGTGGGGTGCCATTGCCTTGTCCAACAATATTTTAGGGAGAAGAAAAGGCTATCTAACCAGAAAATCCTGTTGGTTCCACTTTCAAGGTATATCTCTAATTGGAAGTCCTCACCCACTCCACCTGTATCACCTTGGATCATGGCAGTAACTTCCTACCTGTTCTCCCTTCCTACCTGCTTCCACTTGGCGTTGCTCTGTACTCTTCTCTTCACAGAACATGCAGCCCGAGTTGCTCCTCTGCTCAGTACCCTCCACCTGTGTACGCACGCTCAGTCTTGTCTGACTTTGCGACCCCATGGACTGTAGCCTGCCAGGCTCCTCTGTCCATGGGGATTCTCCAGACAAGAGTACTAGAGTGGGTTGCCATTTCCTACTGCAGGGAGTCTTCCTGACCCAGGGATCAAAACTGTGTCTCTGCATCTCCTGTATTGGCAGGTGGATTCTTCACCACTGTGACACCTGGGAAGCCCTGCCGTCCACCTGAGGCCCATCTAATTTAAAATAAATGCCCATTGTCTTGAGGGCGGGGTTTCTGTATACAGTCATATCTGGCCAAGGCCTTAGGGCCTTTGTTCTTGCTGTTTCCTTTCCTAGAATGCTTTTCCCCCAGTAGTCACTCTGCTTATCCCTCATCTCTTTATGTTTGTTGAAGTGTCATTTTCCTAATAAGGCCTTGCTTAAACAGTATATTTAAAATCACAACCCCCCTTCTCCCTGTGCTGTGTAATCTCTTTACTTGCTTTATTACTTTTAATATTATTTATTCTCCTGAGTGAAAACCGAGTGATAGTCGCTCAGTCGTATCCAACTTTTTGCGACCCCATGGACTGCAGGCTGCCAGGCTCCTCTGTGGGGATTCTCCAGGCAAGAATACTGTGGTGGGTAGCTGTTTCCTTCCCCAGGGGATCTTCCCATCCCAAGGACTGAACCCAGGTCTCCCGCATTGCAGGTGGATTCTTTACCAGCTGAGCCACCGTTCTAACATTCTCTAACATGAACATTCTCTAACATCCTTCTAACATTCTCTATAATGGATTTAACTTTTTACTGTTCACCTCCCTCCACTGTAATACCAGGCTCATAAAGCAAACCTCTTTTATTAGTTTGCTTCATTACTGTATCCCCAGTGCCTAATGCAGTGCCTGGTCGGTAATTGCCACTTGATACATATTAGCTGAAAGCATGAAAAAAGCTTTTCTTCCTGGAAAGGAAGAATTAGAACACATTTCTTCTGGAGATACAACAGGAGCCATGTTCGCATGTTCTTCCCACCCCAGGCTGAGGCTCCCTTGGCTCCACATGCTTGGCTGGCTGAGAGGGCCCCCTGGTGGTAAGGGTGGGAGGTACTGAGGGTGCCGTTCACCCCAGAAGTTTGAAAGCCCGTGGCTTAGTGAGTCAAGGTTCACAACCCCCAGGTTGGGTGTGGAGCAGCAGCAACATTTGTGGTTCTGGTCCTCAGCAGGAATTTCTGGTTTGGGTGTGAGTCTGCACCAATGACTGACTTGAAACTCTGCTGTAGGTCTTAGCCAGGGACCGGCTTGCTAAGTGGGTCAGGTCAGGTTGAAACACTGACGACAGTTGCTAGTTACCCAAATCTATCCGGTCATTGCCCAGAGAAATTTCTTTGCGTTTTTGCAGATCGTTGCATCATTTTGTCCTCAGCTGGTCCTTGGTGCTTAACCTATGATTGGGGACAACATAGAACAAGTCAAGAAGGGTTCAGCTCAAGCAGCAACTCCTTATGATGAAGAATGATTTTTTTTTTTGACAAAGACATATTTTGGTCTTCTGATTATCAAGATGGCTCTACAGCCAACATTCTCCTTTTTTTTTTTGCTCTGCCATACGGCATGTAGGATCTTAGTTCCCCGACCAGGGATCAAACCCATACCCTCTGCAGTGGAAGTGAGGAGTCTTAACCACTGGAACGCCAAGGAAGTCCCCACATTCTCTGTCTTTCTTGCCACTTCGATCCGCAGATTTGAACTCTGAACAGTTTTGTCTCCCTTTCCCCCCACTTTTCCCATACCTATCCCAACCACACACCGAATTCGTAAATGACTCCCTCCCATTCTTGCACTCTTGGCTCTAAACCACCTCCTTCTCCTGACACTCCCATGTCCTCCATTCCATCCTGTATAATGGTGGTTTCCAAAGTGTACTTCCTCGAGTAGCAGCGTCAATGTTTACCTGAAAATTGAGTTTTCCTCTTAGTGGGTGTTGAGCCAAAAGATGCAACCAAGTCAGGAGAAGGAAGGATTTATTATTTGCAGTAAGAACACCAGGGATCTTTCCCAAAGCAGTGTCTCCCAGAACAGCAAAATTGGGAAAGTTTTGATTTAAGGGTACATGCATATTCATGAAAGTGCTTGAGCAGAGGAGAATTCAGCATAGAATTGGGGCGAGGGTTGGCAGAGTCCAAGCTTTAGTCGACTGAAGTCAGGAAGGTAATACCATCATTATTTTCTCCAACTGGATGGGGGCCTTACTTTGTGCAGAGCTCAAAGACATGTATCAGATTGTTCTGTGTATCTGGAGGAGGATCTAGGGCTTTGTTTTATTGCTGAACTGTTATTTTTTTAATTATTTTTAATTGGAGGATAATTGACTTACAATATCATGTTGGTTTCTGCCATGCATCAACATGAATTAGCCATAGGTATACATATGTCATCCCCCCCCTCTCC
>SJYC01001015.1:0-35806 GCA_006408675.1 Madoqua kirkii
CCTCCCTCCCACCCCATGAACTATTGTTTCTTGACTTGCTTTTCCTTTCTTCCTGCGTTCTCTCCCTTCCCTTAAGTTCATTAATTAACTGAGGCCTGTTCAAGGGCAAGTAGTGTGGCTAGGCTTAGATCACAAAATGGCTTGGGCAAAAATGGCTTCTCTAAAGTCAAGAAAGCCATGCCTGGTTTTCTCTATCCATGGACACCCTACCCTGTCTGCTTACAGTATTGTTTGGGAACTTGTTAGAAATGAGGTTTTGGGGGCTTCTTCCCCGACCTCCTGGATCTTAGGGGGTGGGGTTTAGCTCTAGGCTTTAACATGCCATCCAAGTGAGAACCCCTGAACTGCTAATGAACCTTGTAACCAGATTCGCCTGCTAAAAACATTGTTTCATCAGTTCCTTCTTCAGCTCAAGTGTCTCCAATGACTCTTTGTTCCTTACAGGTGTGAGTCTGAATGGATCAACTCCCATCTTGCATTTCCTTTGCTCGGGTCAGACTCCTGCTCTCCCATATGTTTCTGCCATTCTCCATCCCATGCCCTCCGTACTTACACATCATCTTTGAGTCTCCAACAGCAGAACCCAAGTCTTAATCCTGAGCCCAGGCCAGAGCTCTCTCCTCCCTCTGAACTTATTCTAATCTTGTATGGTCTAATGCACATTTTCCTCTTGTTTATCCCACCTTGTATTGACAACCATTGCTTTCTGTATATGGCTTTAGTGAAAGTGAAAGTGAAGTCACTCAGTCGAGTCTGATTCTTTGTGACCCCATAGATTGTAGCCCACCAGGCTCCTCCGTCCATGGGATTCTCCAGGCAAGAATACTGGAGTGGGTTGCCATGCCCACCTCCAGGGGATCTTCCCGACCCAGAGATCGAACTTGGGTCTCCCACACTGCAGGTAGACGCTTTAACCTCTGAGCCACCAGGGAAGCGTATATGGCTTTGGTTTCCTCAAATAGATGATAAGCTTCTTAAGGTTTTATAATATTGAACATCCTAGCATTATATACACAAAACCTAATTACTTCCTTGTCTGTCAGTCTTTCCAAAACTGGCCTTATAATAGAACCCCTGGTGCGTTTGTGAAAGGCATGGGCTCACACCCTCACCCCCTGCCATAGACCTTTGCAACTGGATTCTTCAGGGGAAGATCTTAACAATCCATAGTTTGAATAAGTACCCAAGTGCTTCCTCATCATCAAGCCATGTGTGTGAAATACCACTGTAAACATTGTATTCAAACACTGATTCTTGCTGTTGCTGTTAAAATGACTTTTTTTTTTCTCTTTTTAAGATTAATTTACATGTGGCTGTGTCTCCATTGCTGCACACTGGATTTTCTCTGGTTTCGGCCAGCGGAAACTGCTCTCTATTTGCGGTGCTGGGGCTTCTCATTGCAGTGGCTTCCCTTGTTACAGGGCATGGGCTTTGGGCCCATGGGCTTCCGTAGTTGTGGTTCATGGGCTCTAGGGCACAGGCCAAGTAGCTGTGCCACACGGGCTTAGTTGATCTGAGGCACATGGGATCTTCCCTGACCAGGGATTCAACCTACGTCCCTTGCATTGGCAGGCGGATTCTTTACCACTGAGCCACCAGGGAAGCCCAAGATGGCTTTTTGATTGAAAGAAACAAACAGGAAGGTAGGAGGCTTTGTTAGACACACCCTGTAAACACGTGATAAATACTTGTTGAATGCCCGAGTCTGAAAAGGGAGCTGAGAAGACATCAAGGAAGGTGAATGGGAGCATCAGATACCAGAATATACCAGTAAGAGGAAAGAGGAGTGACAGGAAACCAATACAAGTGGACAGTTTGATTTAAATGACACCCTATATCTCCTGAGAGGAGCATGTCACCTTCATGCCCATTAGTGACTAGGAATTCAGGCTATAAGGTGAGCACATGAGTAGAAATCAGAGGAGATGATGACAAAAAAACCCATTTTGTCTTGCCTCATTTTGTGAGCTGAGTGATTTTGACACTCAGGAGTCAAGGAACTGCTTCCTTCCTGAGTTGTAATTGTAGAAATGCCTAAAAAGGGTAGTCTTCTTAGAATATGTCACTCAGTAGATGAAGAAACAGCTATGAAAATTAGCAAGTTGCCCAAAGATGTGCTGCTGTTTCTTTTCAGAGTAGAAACTAGGATCCAGATCTTGACTGACCATCCTAGACCTCTTATTTTTTTTTTTGAAATATCTATAGCTTTTTTTTTTTAAGAAAACTATGTTAATTTTTAAGTCTGTTTCTTATGAATCTTTATTTATCTAGGTGAGAGTAATTAATACCTAACTTGATCCTAGATTTTCAGAAGTGAGATGCAATTCTCAAAAAGGTTTAATAACTGAGATGAACTTAAATTATGAGGTAAAAGTGATTGGCATAGGCTTGGCCTTTAATGCCTCTGTTTTTCTAATCTTTGAATTATAATTCAGGTCCTCACCTGAAAGTTTCTCCTCATGCTTTGTTTGCATAATTTAGACACTGTCTTTGGAGTTATTCAGATATGAATTTGAACCTTGGCTCTGTCATGCTCTGTGTAATTTTTTCATAATTGCTTAATCTTTCCAAGCCTTGCTTTCTCCACTACAAAATGAAACTGACAATACCTTACAAGTTTTATCAAGAGAACACACTGGTGATAGCAAACACCCTATTCCAACAACACAAGATACGACTCTACACATAGACATCATCAGATGGTCAATCTCGAAATCAGATTGATTTATTCCTGCAGCCAAAGATGAAGAAGCTCTATACAGTCAGCAAAAGCAAGACCTGGAGCTGACAGTGGCTCAGATCATGAGCTCCCTATTACAGAATTCAGGCTTAAATTGAAGAAAGTAGGCAAAACCACTAGGACATTCAGGTATGACCTAAATCAAATCCCTTATGATTATACAGTGGAGACGATGAATAGATAAGGGATTAAACCTGGTAGAGATCTCAAGTGCCTGAAGAACCATGGACAGAGGTCGATAACATTGTGCAGGAGGCACTGGCCAAAGCCATCCCCAAGAAAAAGAAATGCAAGAAGACAAAGTGGCTGTCTGCAGAGGCCTTACAAATAACAGAAAAGAAGAGAAGCAAAAGGCAAGGAAGAGAGGGAAAGACATATCCAACTGAATGCAGAGTCCAAAGAGAGGCAAAGAGAGAGAAGAGGCCTTCTTAAATGAAAAATGCAAAGAAATAGAGAAAACAATAGAATGGAGAAGACTAGAGATCTCTTCAAGAAAACTGGAGATACTGTGGGAACATTTTATGCAAAGATGGGCATGATGAGAGACAGAAACATTAAGGACCTAACAGAAGCAGAAGAGTTTAAGAGGTGGCAAGAATACACAGAACTAACTATACAAAAAAGATCTTAATGACCTGGATAACCACGATGATGAGGTCACTCACCTAGAGCCAGATATCCTAGCGAGTGAAGACATGCTCCCTCAAGTGGGCCTTAGAAAGCATTACTATGAACAAAGCTAGTGGAGGTGATGGAATTCTAGCTGAGCAATTACAGATCCTAAAAGATGATGCTATGAAAGTGCTGCACTCAGTATGCCAGGAAATTTGGAAAACTCAACAGTGGTCACAGTGGAAGAGGTCAGTTTTCATTTCAATCCCAAAGAATGTTCAAACTACCATACAGTTGTACTTATTTCACATGCTAGTAAGGTTATGTTCAAAATCCTTCAAGTTAGACTTCAACAGTATTTGAACTGAGAAATTCCAGAGGTACAAGCTGGTTTTAGGAAAGGTACAGGAACCAGAGGTCAAATTGCCAGCATTCACTGGATCATAGAGAAAGTAAGGGAATTCCAGAAAAACATCTACTTCTGCTTCATTGACCACGCTAAAGCCTTTGTGTGAATCACAATAAACTGTGGAAAATTCTTAAAGATATGGGAATACCAGACTACCTTATCTGTCTTCTGAGAAACATCTATGTGGGTCAAGAAGCAACAGAATAAGACATGGAACAACTGACTGGTTCAAAATTGGGAAATGAGAATTGTCACCCTGCTTATTTAACTTATGTGCACACGATGATGAGGTCACTCACCTAGAGCCAGATATCCTAGCGAGTGAAGACATGCTCCCTCAAGTGGGCCTTAGAAAGCATTACTATGAACAAAGCTAGTGGAGGTGATGGAATTCTAGCTGAGCAATTACAGATCCTAAAAGATGATGCTATGAAAGTGCTGCACTCAGTATGCCAGGAAATTTGGAAAACTCAACAGTGGTCACAGTGGAAGAGGTCAGTTTTCATTTCAATCCCAAAGAATGTTCAAACTACCATACAGTTGTACTTATTTCACATGCTAGTAAGGTTATGTTCAAAATCCTTCAAGTTAGACTTCAACAGTATTTGAACTGAGAAATTCCAGAGGTACAAGCTGGTTTTAGGAAAGGTACAGGAACCAGAGGTCAAATTGCCAGCATTCACTGGATCATAGAGAAAGTAAGGGAATTCCAGAAAAACATCTACTTCTGCTTCATTGACCACGCTAAAGCCTTTGTGTGAATCACAATAAACTGTGGAAAATTCTTAAAGATATGGGAATACCAGACTACCTTATCTGTCTTCTGAGAAACATCTATGTGGGTCAAGAAGCAACAGAATAAGACATGGAACAACTGACTGGTTCAAAATTGGGAAATGAGAATTGTCACCCTGCTTATTTAACTTATGTGCAGAGTACATTATGGGAAATGTTGGGCTGGATCACTCGCAAGCTAGAATCAAGATTGCCGGGAGAAATATCAACAACCTCAAATATGCAGGTGATACCACTCTCATGGCAGAAAGTGAAGAGGAACTAAAGAGCCTCTTTGAAAGTGAAAGAGGAGAGTGAAAAAGGTAACATTCAAAAAACTAAGATCATGGCATGCAGTCCCATTACTTCATGGCAACTAGAAGGTGAAAAAGCGTAAGCAGCAACAGAGTTTAGTTTCTTGGGCTCCAGAATCACTTCACGTGGTAACTGCAGCCATGAAGTTAAAAGATGCTCCCTTCTTGGAGGGAAAGCTGTAACAAGCCTAGACAGCATATTTAAAAAGCAGAGACATCACTTTACTGACAAAGGTTCGTATAGTAAAAGCTTTTCCGGTAGTCATGTATGGATGTGAGAACTGAACTATAAAAAGGCTGAGCACTGAAGAATTGATGCTTTCAAATTGTGCTAGAGAAGCCTGTTGAGAGCCTCATGGACTGCAAGAAGATTAAACCAGTCAATGCTAAAGGAAATCAACCCTAAATATTCATTGGAAGGACTGATGCTGAAGCTCCAATACTTTAGCTATCTGATTCAAAGAGCCGACTCACTGGAAAAGACCCTGATGCTGGGAAAGATTGAGTGTTGGAGAAGGGAGCGGCAGAGGCTGGGATGGTCAGATAGTATCACCAACTCAATGGACATGAGTCTGAGCAAACTCCAGGAGATAGTGAAGGACAGGGGTGCTTGGCTTGCTGCAGTCCACGGGGTCACAGACATGATTTAGCAACTGAACAACATCAGTACTTTACATGATTACTCTGAAAAGTGAATGTCATGATGCTTCAGAGTACTTAGCACAATACTAGACACTTAATAAGTATGGCTTATTTTTTTTATTATTGATATGCAGTTAAACTTTAGTCCAATCTATACCTTCTCATTATCAGGCAGTAATGGAGAGAGTGTGGTTTGAGGCAACTACCTGAGGTTGAATCTTGACCCCACTGCTTACTACTTGTGTGATCTTGGAAACATTACTTAACTGTTCCAGGCCTCAGTTATTGTCCCCATTTTACAGACGAAGACCCTGTTCCTAATTTGCAGGGTCACAGTGGGCAACGAATGAGTCAGTACATGAAAAGTGCTTAGATAAGTGCTTGGCACAGCAGAAGTACCCAGTAAATATTAGGATTAATATATTTCTTTCAGTATTGGCTTGAGATTTTTCTGACTTTGACGAGGTCCCTTCCTCCTGGCAAGACTGAACTTGAAAAACTCTTTTCTTGTCATTCTCCTGTTCTGTGTCTGTATTTGCACCTGATGGCCTACACCTCCCAAATCTTTTATTCCCTACCTTTCTCCCTGTTGAAGTTAGAGGAACTCTTTGCTCCACGATCAGAAAATAACCCATTATGCATCAAAGAAATGATCAGCAGTAAAGGAACAAGAGACTGCTGATAATGTTAGCGGTTTAAAATAAGTTAAAAAAAGTAGGGGACTTACCTGATGTTCCAGTGGTTAAAGCTCCATGCTTTCACTGCTGGGTGCACCGGGATAATCCTACATGCCGTGGGGCATAGCATCCCCTCCAAAAAAAGAACTAAGGAAAATTTGAGGATGTTAAAAAGGAAATTAATGATCTAGATAGAGTAGAAACTATGCTAGATTATTTCCTATTTAATTATCATGTGAAGGAAATAATACATCTTTCTGCTTGCCCAAAGACGCATTCTTTTATTCATTCCTTTTTTCTGTATTTTCAACAAGTAGCCTGAGAATTCTCATTCTGGTCTGCCTAGCTGCCAATCCAATCTTGTGCCCATCCAGTACTTCACGTGATACCCTTGCTGGTCAGCTTGTAGAGGGTAGCCACCTCCCTATCCTGTGTGCGTACGGCAACCACACTAACTGCCTGCTCACAGCTCTTCCCTCTTTCTGCCTGGAAGCAGGGCTCAGGTTCCACAGAGGTGTCCAGATCCCCCTCCAAGGGACTCAGAGAAAACTGGCTCTGTCCCTGGCTCTAGGAGTCAGTCTTGATTGGCCGAAGCCCTACTTGGTAGTCTCATTGTTCTGCCAAAGACAACTTCAGTCCTAGGCACGGATCTCAATTCTGGCAAATGAAATACAAAGGGAAGTCAGGGAGCTCTTGGAAGTATATCCCAGTGGTAAAAATAAACTTGTGGAAAGAAGCAGTACCTAGTCTTCTGGATGTGGTCATTGATTGCTAAAGAGAATGCATGGAAAGAGGACAGTCCGCAGTGGTTGGCGGAAGAAGTGAAGAGCTGGATATTTCACTGTGTCTGCATTGATCTTAAACTACATTCGCTCCCCTGCACCTGTGAAGGGGATTTAGAAGGAGGACGGCAGACCAGAGGATGGGAAAAAAGCATGGGTCCTTGGGCATGTACCAGAGCATGAGGTTAGCCCTGAAGCCATCTCACTGTGGAAGTTCTTGTTTTGTGGGATAATACTTTTCCTTAGTGATTAAGCCAAGCTGGGGACTTCCCTGGTGGTCTAACGGCTAAGACTCCATGCTCCCCACATAGGGGGCCTGGGTTCGATCCCAGGTCAGGGAACTAGATCACAACTCAGAGTCTGCTTGCCACAACTAAAGATCCCGTGTGCTGCCACTAAGACCTGGCACAACCAAATAAGTAAGTAAGTAAGTAAATAGTTTTTTAAATAGTCATATTAAGCCAAGCTGCATGTCGTCTGTTATGTGTAGTTGAAAGCATCCTAAATAGTACACATACCCTTGCTCTGCTTGAACACAGACATTTTCTCTAGGCCTCTTCACTTCTACTGCCTCGGTGAGTATCCCAGCCCAGAATAACAAGCCTCTCCTTTGAGCTCCTTTACCCACTCAGTGTGGCCTCTCCATGTTTATCTGTTCCTATAAATGCAAGACCCTGATATACCTTTTTGGTTCCCAGTGTCCAGCACACTGCCTGAAAAACCGACACTTAATTGCCAGTGGTACTTAGGATGGAAAGAGACCAACTCTGGCCTTGACCGTCTGCATGTTGGTTGGCACTCATTTGCATGCTCAGCAGTATGTTTTAATGGGAAGAGGGTAGATTTAGGGGTTGATGGACTTGAGCCCCAGCTTCATCACATGCTAACTGCGGGTTCTCCTGCCACTCCCTTAACCTCTCCCAGTGCCTTTTCCCCCTTATGTACAATATGGTTAGCAATACCTTGCTGCATTATTTTGAGAATGAAGTGGAGCAAGGAATGTAAAATGACAAGGACATACTGGACACTTGATGACATCGTGTACAATAACTAATTCTGTGTGACTAGACAGGCAACTTCTCCCGAGCTTGTGATTGCTAAGAGAGCGCATGGAAAGAGGACAGTCAGCAGTGGGTGGAGGAGAAGTGAAGAGCTGGATATTTCACTAACATGTAATTCCACTAGTATTCTGAATATACAGATGAGGAAACGGGCCCAGAACTGTTCTAAGACTTCAGCCTTACTGCTCTCGGATGCTTTTCTTTTTTCAGGCTTTGGCTGCCCTGGGTCTTCTTTGCTGCCCATGGCCTTTCCCCAGTTACTGCCAGCAGTGGCTGCTCTCCAGTTGCAGTGCTCAGGCTTCTCATTGTACTGACTTCTCATTGCAGAAAACGGCTCCTAGGGAGTGCTGGTTTCAGCAGTTGTGGCACAGGCGGCTGGTTGCCCCGAGGCGTGTGCATTCTTCCCTGACTAGGAATCGAACCCATGTCCCTTGCACAGGCAGGCAGATTCTAACCCACTGAACCACCAGGGAAGTCCTCTTGAGTGCATTTTAATGTACACAAATGAGCTTCTTGCCCCAGATTAAGATACATTTACTCCTCAACTTTGTCCCTTCTTCTTGCATTGAGGCTCAGGTCAGGTGACAAAGAAGAGGATGTCAATATGAAATACTTTCAAGACCAGGCTAAGTGAAACTGGGTAAGAAAGAATCTGTTACGGGATCTACAAAAAGAATCATTGCATCCTTCCTGAAGGACATGATATGAAAATTGGTAACATGAAGTGAAGAGCAAGTAGTAAGGGGAATCATCTCTGTTCCAATTTTGACACCAGGAGAGATGTTTTAACTGCAGCAATTTGATTAATCTTATTTCCCTCATCTATAGATGCTTTTGCTGTCTAAAGCACGTTCTCTCCTTGTCATTTGAAAGATCACAGTAAAGGAGAGGAAGAGAGTGGAGAGCAAGGAAATTAAGAACATGGGACAGCCTGACACCTTGGTCCCCACGAAGTCACCCAGTCATTAAATGCCAGCAGCCCACAGGGGTTGCTCAAACTCTCACACCCTTGACATTTGCTCAGAGGAACACTCAGGCCTCTTTTGCAATCCAGGGTTAGAAGGCTTTGTAGAAAAAGTGATGCTTAGATTTTGGTGGTGCTCTTGGCCTGTATGTTTAACATAGTAGATGGCCCTGGACAAGGGGTCTGAATGTGTTTCCAGACTCAGAGGCCATGACATAAACATTCTGCCCTGAGGCCAGTCACTGCTGGGATGGGAGGGAAAGAAAGCCCAGGCAGGTCTTGGGCTCTCAGAGCAGGAGCAGAGGAGTCTTGGCTGCTGATGCACCTGGTCACAAGGGGAAGACAATGGCTGTTGCCTGAGTGAGTCATGGTACATGATTACATGAGTGAGCCAAGAGCATGATGTGTAAAGTAATTATACTTTAAGAAATCCATTTCAGAAGTCAGTCACAGATCTTGGCCAATCTTTCTCTTCTTTCCACAACACAGCAGAAATATTAAAAGGGAAATGGATACGTACCATTCAGCCAATTGTTCCACACTCTTACTTGTGTTGTAGAAGAATAAAACTTACATTGATTATTCATCGGTTGTCTTCCTACTTTAAAATGTAATTTTTTTTCATTTTAGATTCAATTATTTAAATTCTTTTATTTCTCACTTTTTTTCTGACTCCCTAATTCTTGTCAAAGATAGTAGAGACCACACTTCAACTGTTTTATTGCAGTGACAGTTTCTCATTTAAATTGTTAGAATTTTTAAAGCTTGTAAGAAAGACTAAACAAATATTCACAGAGAAGCATTCAGGGATGCTTCTGTCAACACATTTGTGGGCAAGAAATTGGAGGCATTCTGTCTCGTAGAAATGGGGGCATCAGTGGGGGAAATGCCAGTAGCAGTATTCTAGTTGTCCATGAGCCACCGTGCATAGATCTCGAAAATAGTGCTAAGAAAGTGAGAAAGAGAAACAAGAGCGTTGAATTAAGTAAGTGCACACAGAGACATCCCTGGTGGTCCAGGGATTAAGGCTTCATGCTTCTAACACAGGAAGCCCGGGTTCAATCCCTGATCAGAGAACTAGGTCCTGAGAACCTAGTTGCAGAGAACATGCTGCAACTAAGACCTGGTGCAGCCAAATTAATATTTAAAATGTAATAATAAAATAAGTACAAAAATATTTTTATAAAGAAATATATAACTTAAATGGTGAATAAGTAAAAGTCGCTCAGTTGTGTCCGACTCTTTGCAACCCCATGGACTATACAGTCCATGGAATTCTCTAGGCCAGAATACTGGAGTGAGTAGCCTTTCCCTTCAGGGGATCTTCCCAACCCAGGGATTGAACCCCAGTCTCCCATACTGCAGGCAGATTCTTTACCAGCTGAACCACAAAGGAAGCCCCAAGTTAAATGGTATATGTCAAAAATTAAAATAGGTATTTATTTGGGGGAAAGGCAATGCTAGAGAAGGGGGAAAACAGTTAATTGTGAAATTTAGAGAAGATATTTACACGTATTAGCAATGAGCATGTGCTATAAATGGCACAGGAATAGTATCAGTATAGATTAACTCAGCTGTGCACTGGAGGGTCCAAATAAATCTATAAGTAAACAGAAGAGAAGGAATTATCTATAGTGGAAGAGCTGAGAGATGTTTTTGAATGCTGTTTCTATAAAGGCAGACTTGATGTGTCCCAGGGATTGTATCATCTAAGGCCAGACGAATGATAGCTCGCTATCTGTGGGATAGCTAGAGTGTGATTTACCTGGTGAGCTGACGTGACTCTACGTGAGTACCTTACTGGCAGGAATGACTGCTGAGAGCCATGAACTCAGTCTCGTTGCCAACAGACCACACAAACATTGAAGGTTGCTAAGAGTCAGACAAGATGAGCGACTTCCCTTTCACTTTTCACTCATGCATTGGAGAAGGAAATGGCAACCCACTCCAGCCTTCTTGCCTGGAGAATCCCAGGGACGGAGGAGCCTGGTGGGCTGCCCTCTATGGGGTGACACACGACTGAAGCGACTTAGCAGCAGCAGCAGCAGCAGCAACGATAATACCTTCCATGTGTATGACATTTCACATTTTTCAAGGCACTTCCGTGTTTACAGATTCATCTGATTCTCCTGAGAGAGGCTAAGTGAGATATCATACATTCACAGATGCGGACTCTGACACACAGTGTGTCTTCAGTTACTGTTCCAAAGCCACACAAGCTAGTGGAAGACCAGGATCTAGAAGACATGTCTCCTGAGCAACTGCTGTGCTTCTGTTCTTTCTCTTGGTGAGAACAGACAGTTGAAGGGGGCGTACCCCTTTTTGCTTTGGTTCCCAGGAAGCTTTTCTCAAAGAATTAAATCTGGGCTTTGGAGGGAGATATTTAATTATTTGCCTGCCTTGGGTCTTAGTGGCAGCACACAGGATCTTCAGTCTTCATTGCAGCAGGCAGGCTCTTTCGTTGCAGCCTGTGAACTTCAGTTGCAGAATGTGAGATCTAGTTGCCTGACCAGGGATCGACCCTGGGCCCCCTGCTTTGGGAATGTGGTGTCTTAGCCACTGGACCACTGGGGAAGTCCTGTATCTGTTCTTATCATCTGCACATTTATTCTTTTTCCCTTGGTCTTGACTTTACTTTCTTTTTTTTTTTTTTTTCATATTTTCCTGGTCATAGTTCTTTATTCCTACTTAAGTTTTACCCTTATTTTATTCTGTGGCCAGTACGGACTACATGAACTCATTTGTACCAGAGGTAGGAGTATAAATAAATGCATGAAAGTAAAAATATGGGGTCCACAGCTTTACATAAAAGTAAAAAGTTTCCACAGCAGGAAGATAAAAATCACATTTTCCTAGGATGGTCAAATAGCTAGAAAACCACATTTAGAAAATCATAAATGCTTGGATTGTACGTGGTTTGATTAGCATTTTGAAAACCATGGCAAAGAAGAGGACAACTTCTCTAACACTAAATTAAGACCATGATGTAGATTTTGAAACTTAACAAGTCAAAATGACCCTGGCTCAGTAGTCTCTGTTGCTTCATGGAATAGGAACAGTCCTCTATGGAATCCCCCTCTGGAGTGGCCTGGTTTCAGAGCATCAAACTGGCATGCTGGGTTTGCAACTCTTGTAGGCTTTTGATGTGGATCATTTTTACAGTCTTTGTCAATTTGTTACTCTATTGTTGGTTTTATGTCTTGGTTTTTGGGCTGCAAGGCATGTGGGATCTTAGCTTCCTGACCAGGGATTAAGCCCACACCCCCTGCGTTGGATGGTGAAGTCTTAACCACTGGACCGCCAAGGAAGTCCCTTCCATTTATTTAGATTGCCTTTCACACCGATCACTGACAGCCAACCTGTCCAGCTTCCTTTCCATCCCTTCCCCGGACGTTCCATCTGGCACCTACTTTGCCATGGATTCACCATCTCCTTTGCCAGTATGCACACTGAGTCCTGTGTTCAAGGCCCAGTTCATGTCACTTCCCTTGAGAAACCGGTTTAGGCTCCTCAGTGGTCCTAACACTCAGGCAGAAGCTCCTTCCTGGGGTAAGAGCATTTTGAATATGCTGCCATAATTAGTAACTAATTTATTCCTTTGTCTCTCCTGCTAGATTTTGAACTCCTTCAGTCAAGACCTGTTTTACATCCCCACACCTTCTTCTGACCTAGCATAGCACTTGTTATGTAGGAGGTACTCAGTTGATGTACTTGATGTGATTTACAGGTGGCTGAAATGGTGTCCAATGAATTGCCACATGCAGGGGTCAGCCAGACACTACCAGGTCACAGCTGCAAAGGGTCAGGTGTGCACTCCTTGAGGCCTGATTCTTGGGCTCCAGTCACAGCAGCTCCTTGCCTTTCTTTGTGGTCTTACTGTGGTCCTCTTTACCCTCTATTTTCCTAATGATGAAGCTAACCTTAAAAGCCTAGATGCCTGCTTTAAAAGTTAATTTTTAATTATCATGATTTAATTTTTAAAATCTCATTTTTTTTAATCTGGCAGGAAAATATAAACATTAACATGTTTATCATGTTAAAAGATATGTAGGTTTAGGAAATAATATTTACAGTCTATGAAAAACATCTCTGTGTACATATATATTAGTATATACACACATAAACACATGTATATGTGCATGCGTGCATGCTCAGTCATGTCTGACTCTTTATGACCTCATGGACTGTAGCCCGCCAGGCTCCTCTGTCCTTGGGATTTTCCAGGCAAGAATGCTAGGGTGGGTAGCCATTTCTTCCTCCAAGGGATCTTCCCAACCCAGAGACTGAACCCTAATCTACATTGGCAGGCAGATTCTTTACCACTGAACCACCTGGGAAGCCCTATGTATATGTACTTACATATTTTAAATACGGTTTCTACAGTTGGTTTCTGTGTTCAGACTGAGTTTCTAGCTGAAATTTGAAGTTTCACTTTTATAGTCTGAAAGCAAATTTGAACCATTCATAGAAAACCTAGAGCTGAAAACTGCTTTTTTTGCTTTTTAAGTTTGTGCTTGTTATGCGTGCAGGCATTCCTCCCTTCTGCAGATATTTATTGAATCTAGGGCTGGGGACATAAAAGTAAATAAGACAGTTCAGTTCAGTTCAGTCACAATGGAATCCCCCTCTGGAGTGGCCTGGTTTCAGAGCATCAAACTGGCATGCTGGGTTTGCAACTCTTGTAGGCTTTTGATGTGGATCATTTTTACAGTCTTTGTCAATTTGTTACTCTATTGTTGGTTTTATGTCTTGGTTTTTGGGCTGCAAGGCATGTGGGATCTTAGCTTCCTGACCAGGGATTAAGCCCACACCCCCTGCGTTGGATGGTGAAGTCTTAACCACTGGACCGCCAAGGAAGTCCCTTCCATTTATTTAGATTGCCTTTCACACCGATCACTGACAGCCAACCTGTCCAGCTTCCTTTCCATCCCTTCCCCGGACGTTCCATCTGGCACCTACTTTGCCATGGATTCACCATCTCCTTTGCCAGTATGCACACTGAGTCCTGTGTTCAAGGCCCAGTTCATGTCACTTCCCTTGAGAAACCGGTTTAGGCTCCTCAGTGGTCCTAACACTCAGGCAGAAGCTCCTTCCTGGGGTAAGAGCATTTTGAATATGCTGCCATAATTAGTAACTAATTTATTCCTTTGTCTCTCCTGCTAGATTTTGAACTCCTTCAGTCAAGACCTGTTTTACATCACCCACACCTTCTTCTGACCTAGCATAGCACTTGTTATGTAGGAGGTACTCAGTTGATGTACTTGATGTGATTTACAGGTGGCTGAAATGGTGTCCAATGAATTGCCACATGCAGGGGTCAGCCAGACACTACCAGGTCACAGCTGCAAAGGGTCAGGTGTGCACTCCTTGAGGCCTGATTCTTGGGCTCCAGTCACAGCAGCTCCTTGCCTTTCTTTGTGGTCTTACTGTGGTCCTCTTTACCCTCTATTTTCCTAATGATGAAGCTAACCTTAAAAGCCTAGATGCCTGCTTTAAAAGTTAATTTTTAATTATCATGATTTAATTTTTAAAATCTCATTTTTTTTAATCTGGCAGGAAAATATAAACATTAACATGTTTATCATGTTAAAAGATATGTAGGTTTAGGAAATAATATTTACAGTCTATGAAAAACATCTCTGTGTACATATATATTAGTATATACACACATAAACACATGTATATGTGCATGCGTGCATGCTCAGTCATGTCTGACTCTTTATGACCTCATGGACTGTAGCCCGCCAGGCTCCTCTGTCCTTGGGATTTTCCAGGCAAGAATGCTAGGGTGGGTAGCCATTTCTTCCTCCAAGGGATCTTCCCAACCCAGAGACTGAACCCTAATCTACATTGGCAGGCAGATTCTTTACCACTGAACCACCTGGGAAGCCCTATGTATATGTACTTACATATTTTAAATACGGTTTCTACAGTTGGTTTCTGTGTTCAGACTGAGTTTCTAGCTGAAATTTGAAGTTTCACTTTTATAGTCTGAAAGCAAATTTGAACCATTCATAGAAAACCTAGAGCTGAAAACTGCTTTTTTTGCTTTTTAAGTTTGTGCTTGTTATGCGTGCAGGCATTCCTCCCTTCTGCAGATATTTATTGAATCTAGGGCTGGGGACATAAAAGTAAATAAGACAGTTCAGTTCAGTTCAGTCACTCAGTCGTGTCCAACTTTTTGTGACCCCATGGACTGCAGCATGCCAGGCCTCCCTGTCCAATACCAACTCCCAGAGTTTCTATCCCAAAAAGCTGGTAGGGGCATAGCAGGAGCTGGAGTGGAGAGTAAGGGACAAATGTGAGGAACTTGTAGACCATAGGAAGGAGTTACTTCTTTTCCTACCACCTGCTGGGAACCACTTAAAGCTTTAAAGCAGAGCTGAGACACAGTTCTGTCTCTGCTGCTGCTGCTGCTGCTGCTGCTGCTGCGTCGCTTCAGTCATGTCTGACTCTGTGCGATCCCATAGACGGCAGCCCACCAGGCTCCCCAGAATCCCCTGGGATTCTCCAGGCAAGAACACTGGAGTGGGTTGCCATTTCCTTCTCCAATACATGAAAGTGAAAAGTGAAAGTGACATCTCTCAGTCATGTCCGACTCTTAGCGACCCCATGGACTGCAGCCCACTAGGCTCCTCCATCTATTGGATTTTCCAGGCAAGAGTACTCGAGTGGGGTGACATTGCCTTCTCCACTTGTACTTTAAAATGTCTTTCTCATTCTTTGAGAAAAATGGAGTAGTGGGAACATAGCAAATAAGATGATTGCTAAAGGCTATGGCAATCATCAGTGAGACAGTGAGGGCTGCAACTATGGCAGTGGATTAGGGTGGAAAGAAGAGGAATTCAGTAAATACGAGGTAAAAGCAATAATATGGGGGACTTCCCTGGTGGTCCAGGGGCTAAGACACTTCTCCCAATACAGGGGGCCTGGGTTCATCCCTGGTCAGGAAACTAGATCCCATATGCCCCAAATAAGAGTCTGCATGCCCCATTTGAAGCTCTCATATGCTGTGATTAAAGATCTCATACCTCAACTAACGCCCTGCACATCCAAATAAAATATTTTCTTTTAAAACAATAAAGTAAAAGTCGCTCAGTTGTGTCCAACTCTGGGATCCCACAGTCTATACAGTCCATGGAATTTTCTAGGCCAGAATACTGGAGTGGGTAGCTTTTCCCTTCTCCAGGAGATCTTCCTAACCCAGGGATCGAACTGGGGTCTCCTGCACTGCAGGTGGATTTGGTCACTTTAATTGGGGAAGATGACAAACAAGGGCAATAGTAGCTTTCTGGCTTTTGCAATGTGGGGCTGCTATTTGTGGGAATTAGGGGCACAGAAGACCAAAATAAACTAAGAATCTGTATATAACTACTTCTCAGAAATAGCTACATTTGAAAGTGAAGTCACTTGAATGACTCTTTAAAGGTCAAAATCCTGAGAGCAACACTTTACACTGTTCTTCTGAGGGGACTGCAGGAGAGGGTATCGGGTTTCTTTGGTCAGTCTGTGTTCTTCCCCTCCAGATCCTCAGACGCAACTACACTGCTTGAGCAGAAAGCGAAGGCTGACCAAAGCCTTGGGTCCAATTACTCTGAATCTCAATGTGCTGTACTATCTGGGGGGTCTGTGCTAGATCCCATCAATACACTGACCATCTGGGGCTGGTCACACGTCACACTACTGAAAACATTACTAGTTAGTTGGGAGCAAGAAAATTTATCTCCCCAAGTTTAACGTTTTAAATCCCTGGCTCATGTTCCTCATCAACCGTTTTGCAAATATATGTCACACAGAAAGTCCGAGTTAACTAAGTATGCATGATCAATATAGAAAATACTAGTAGTAACGTAATTTATGCCAGGTACTATTCTAAATAAAAGGCTTGCCTGATAGCTCCGTTGGTAAAGAATCCACCTGCAATGCAGGAGACCCCAGTTTGATTCCTGGGTCAGGAAGATCCGCTGGAGAAGGGATAGGCTACCCACTCCAGCATTCTTGGGCTTCCCTTGTGGCTCAGCTGGTAAAGAACCTGCCTGCAGTATGGGAGACCTAGGTTCACTCCCTGGGTTGGGAAGATCCGCTGGAGAAGGGAAAGGTTACCCATTCCAGTATTCTGGCCTGGAGAATTCCATGGACTGTATGTATAGTCCATGGGGTTGCAAAAGTTGGACACAACTGGGTGACTGCAGCCATGAAATTAAAAGACGCTTACTCCTTGGAAGAAAAGTTATGACCAACCTAGATAGTATATTCAAAAGCAGAGACATTACTTTGCCAACTAAGGTCCGTCTAGTCAAGGCTATGGTTTTTCCTGTGGTCATGTATGGATGTGAGAGTTGGACTGTGAGGAAGGCTGAACACCGAAGAATTGATGCTTTTGAACTGTGGTGTTGGAGAAAACTCTTGAGAGTCCCTTGGACTGCAAAGAGATCCAACCAATCCATTCTAAAGGAGATCAACCCTGGGATTTCTTTGAAAGGAATGATGCTGAAGCTGAAACTCCAGTACTCTGACCACCTCATGTGAAGAGTTGACTCATTGGAAAAGACTCTGATGCTGGGAGGGATTGTGGGCAGGAGGAGAAGGGGACAACAGAGGATGAGATGGCTGGGTGGCATCACTGACTCGACGTGAGTCTGAGTGAACACTGGGAGTTGGTGATGGACAGGGAGGCCTGGCGTGCTGCAATTCATGGGGTCGCAAAGAGTTGAACATGACTGAGCAACTGAACTGAACTGAACTGAACTGAGTGACTTTCACTTCACTTCATTCTAAACAATCTCAGTGAATCATCACAACAATTCATGGAGGTAAGAACTATTGTTTGACCACTTAGTAAATGGGAGAAGAGAGTCATAAGATTTACCCAAGGCCGTGTATTAGTAAGCAATTCAAGCTAGTACGGCCTGACAATCAGATCCTTAAATCATTACTCTCACTGGAGTAAATATGACCCCATAATAAAAAATTTAAAGTATATTCTCATGGACAGTAGCTCATCATTTTACTATGAAAAACCCAGGGAAAGAAAAACTCAACATATGTTGGGCCACAAGTAAATGTTAAGCACAATTAGTAACAGAACTAGGTTATTTATAAAAAAGGGGCTTCCCAAGTGGCCCTAGTGGTAAAGAATCCATCTGCCAGTACAGGAGTTGTAAGAGACATGGGTCAGGATGATTCCCTGGAGGAGCAAATGGCACCCCACTCCAGTATTCTTGCCTGGAGAATCCTATGGACAGAGGAGCCTGATGGTCTATAGTCCATGGCATTGCAAAGAGTCGGACACAACTGTCTGAGCATAGCACAGCATTTATAAAAGTTCAACATTCATTCTGTAATTCTCAGATCCATTCTGTAATTCTCAAATCACTGAATCACAGTATTAAAAAACTTGACAGAAACTGCTTTCATTACAACCGGTTTACTTAATATTTGTGCACTTTGGGAAGAGTTTGTCCTTCACTGAAGATTCAAGTGTTACTTTTAAAGGTTGCGGACCTGTTAGGCAAAACACACTGACTAAATCTGCGTACCCTGATCAGGAACCATAATAACCATTTTTGTGAATTGTTTCAACACAGGAGGTCCTGATAAGGAATGCAGAACTAACAAGACACCACCAACCAGAAGAATTCAGGAAAGGTCTAAAGAAGACATCATGTGTCCTACTACCTCCCAGAATCCTCGTTGCATCCATCTTGGTTGAGCAATGAAGGCAACACAGGAAGGACCCTGAGCCAGAAGCACTGGCCAAAGACAACCCAGAAACTAATCCCATTTTCATAAAACCTGAGACTGAGACTGTTGGCAGAGCAGCTCTCCTGGGCTCCCTTACCTTGCCTCTCTCTGCCTAGGTGCCCCTTCCCAAAACGTCTCTTGCTTTGTCAGCACATGTGTCTCTTTGGACAATTCATCTCCAAGTGTAAGACAAGAACCCCCTTTCTGGTCCTGGAAAGGGGTCCCTCTTCCTGCAACAGGAGTTCCAATCAGCTACAATGAACACTCATGAATCATGCTTTTGCATCATGAAAAGTTCTCTCAGATCCTTCCTCTCAAATCTGATTTTTGGCTCACATGACCTCCCTCTGAACCACGTATCATTAGGGTGGCCAGAGGTCATGGTTTGTCAAAGACCTCCCTGGTTGTGTCACTAGAAGCGTCACAACCTGGGAGACAGCTCAGTGCTGGTTGATGGTTCAGACCTGAGCAAGCCTGATTAGTTGAGGTCCCTTGCTCTATAGCTTGGTCGGACCTTAGCATCCAGATGAGCCAAGTCCTGGGAAATGCCAGGAAGTGTCTCTCTCCCTGGAGCCTTCGCTTTCAGTTTACTTTTTTCAGTGCCAAGTTCCTCTAAGCTTGCTTATGCTTTCTAGAGTTTGAGGCTCTCGCTCCGTGTAAAGGTCTGAGACCATCATTGATATCTCCAAAGTCATTCCTAATAGCATGTTTATTCTCCCAGGTTTTGGCATTGGCTTTTTAGTCTCAATTCTTAAAGTCCTTTCAGGGAATTAGGGTGGGTGTGGCAGGTCATTTAGTGAGGGTAGCACTGCAGAATCAGCAGGGCAGACAGACATACACATCTTCTTTTCCATGGCTCCTCCCTTTCATTTATTTAATGGGGACATTCCCATTCCTGCTTGTTCAATCATTCAGTTGTGTCTGACTCTGTGACCCCATGGATTTCTGCACACCAAGCTTCCCTGTCCTTCACTATCTCCTGGAGTTTGCTCAAACTCATGTCCATTGAGTCATTGAAGCCATCCAACCATCTCATCCTCTGTTGCCCCCTTCTCCTCCTACCCTCAGTCTTTCCCCTCCTCAGGGTCTTTTCCAATGAGTCAACCCTTCATGTCAGTTGGCCAAAGTATTGGAGCTTCAGCATCAGTCCTTCCAATGAGTATTCAGGGTTGGTTTCCTTTATGATTGACTGGCTTGATCTTGCAGTCCAAGAGACTCTCAAGAGTCTTCTCCAGCATCACAGTTTGGAAGCATCAATTCTTTGGCTGTCAGACTTTTTTATGGTCCACCTCACATCTGTCCATGACTATGGAAAACCATAGCCTTGACTATATGGACCTTTGTCGACAAAGTGATGTCTCTGCTTTTTAAGACGGTGTCTAGGTTTGTCATAACTTTTCTTCCAAGGAGCAAGTGTCTTAATTTCATGGCTGCAGTCACCGTCTGCAGCAATTCCTGCTTACTGTGCACTTGACCTGCCTTTGTTGGTTAACTATGGGCCAAAATAGGCCACTCTTACTTGAAGAGAGAGGATCAATGAGAGTTTTAAAGAATTGTTTTGAAACAAAAGTATAACTTTTCATGTGAATGCCAAAAACAAAAACAGACCAAAGAAAACAAAGCATGAGACACCAAGACCCCTTATTTTTTAAACAACAAGGCGAAATTAAATGCACAAAGGTTGATTTACTCTTGAAGGTCTAGAATTGAGGAGTCTCTAACGTGGGCAAAGGCTTTTCTTTTTTCTAGTGTTGTCTGGGTTTTCCGTTAGAGCTATAGTTACTTCCTTGCCCTCCTATTCTCAGAACTGATATTTTTCAGGCAGAGGCAGAAGTACAGGACAAATATTCCAGAATCCCTAAGAGAGTACAACCAAAGAGACTGACCAGATAGTGATGTGGAAGTGGGTTCAGGGGAGTAAAATCAAGGGAAGATTGGGTAAGGATCAAGAGCTTGTGAATTCTAGCTATTGGGGTGCAGGTGGCTTGGCGTTTGAAATGTACGTTTGTAACAAAGATGGTGACAAAGGGTATCAGAAAATAATTGAAATTAAATGAACAAAACTCTAAAATAGGTTCAGTACTTGAAGGAATTTTAATCTTAATTACGTGAGTTGCTTCCAGTTGTAGTCAAAAATGGTATATGATTATGCAGCTTGATAATCTTCTGTATGTAACAGGTTAACCTGATGGCTTCTTGTAATTAAGTCAGTAAATTCTATTTGTGTGTGCTCTCTGTGAATTTTTATTTTTATAGCGTGACCCTTTGTTCACCACTTGAAGCAGCAGGGCAGAGATTCCTCAGAATTAATTTTAAGCACATATATCTGTAATGTTGAACATTGTCTTGAACATTTTACAAGTATTAGCTCATTGAATTCTGACAACAATCCTTTGAAGTCCTGTTATTAAGCCATTATTCGGACTGACATATATACACTGTTGCTGCTGCTGCTGCTAAGTCGCTTCAGTCATGTCCAACTCCGTGCCACCCCATAGACAGCAGCCTGCCAGGCTCCTCCGTCCATGGATTTTCTAGGCAACTACCATATGTTAAATACACAGCTAGTGGGAACGTGGTATAAAGTTCAGGGAGCTAGTGTGGTGCTCTGTGCTGACCTAGATGGGTGAGATGGGAGGTGGGGTGAGAGGGAAGTCCAAGCAGGTGGGGGTATACGTATACACGTCGCTGATTCACTTTGTTGTACAGTAGAAACTTAAATAGTTTCTATTTGGTAGAAACTATTAAATGATAGCTTAATATTTGGTACTAGTAAACAGCACAACATTGTAAAACAATTATACTCCAGTTAAAAAAAAAGAAAACGAGGCATAGAGAGGTTAAGCAACATAGACACGGTGAAGCACTGTAAATGATGGCAGAGGCTGCGTTTGAATAGGGCTTTTGTCTCCGGTGTGCACTCTGCTCTCAGACATGGAGGTGCACTGGGGAGAACTGCGCTCTGGTCCCTTGGTTCTCAGGGGAGTAGGAGCAGCATTAGAAGACAGGCTTGCTTTAGAGCTGACCTCATGAGAGCTTGTGGCTTAACAGGAAGAGAAGAGGCAAAAACAATGCAATAAAAAGAAAACATTTCACAAAAGCAAAGTACCCTGGGATCATTTGTGAACATTGCTTTTGCAGAAAGAGTTAAGTCCCGTTGGGAAATTGAGGGTGTTGTTTCAGATTTACAAAGTCATTTCTAAGGGAAGAGGCTTGAAATTCTATTAAGTCAATCTAAAGTATTACTCAGCCGACTTTAGTCCAGGAAAGCTTGATGCACAGGAGAGCCCAATAATAACCAGGTATGATGATGACCCTGACTCAATGAGAAACCCCCTCAATCCACACACATGACTCACATATACAACTTCATAAGGCAAAGATGTGTGTGACCCACTTTAAAACATTTCCATGAATTGAAATGAGATGCATCTTGCATAAATAACCTATATGTGACATTTCTTAACTCCCTGATTCTTTCTAAATGACCTTTAGAACTGTAATTTTATAAAGTATGATGTATAGTGTCTTGGTCTAGAAGCGTCACCTGTACAAATCCATCCAACTTCAAAAAAATTATCAACATTTGAGTCACTCTATTGTCATCTGTATCACCGCCATCCACTCCCCACCCCTTATTGATTATTATTTTTAGAGTTTGTCTTATGTAAAATGTATATTGTTGTTTAGTTGCTAAATCGTGTCCGACTGTTTTGAGATCCCCTGGACTGTAGTCCCATGTGTCCATGGAATTCTCCAGGCAGAAATACTGAAGTGGGTTTCCATTCCCTTCTCCAGAAGAGGATTTTTCCAATCCAGGAGTTGAACTCATGTCTCCTGCTTGGCTGGTAAATTCTTTACCACTTAGCCACCTGGGAAACCTTTGACTGAAATGTACAAATCTTAGCTGTACAGTTTGACAAATGTATATGCATGTGCAACCCATATATTTATCATACCGCAGAACATTTCCATTTCACCAGAAGGTTCCTTCTTAATCAATCCCCAACACGTTATGGTAGCCAGCCTCTAAGATGGGCCACAGAGACTTCTACCCTCCGCCCTCATAGTTTCCTCCCACACTGAGTTAAGATATCTCAGGTAACTGTAGGATACTGTGGAAATGATGGCGTATATTTTTAAAGATGTTGTAGATTTCATCTTGTTCTATTTTGGATGGCCTTCTTAAGGAGAAGCCAGCTGCCAAGTTGTGAGGACACTCCAGTAGACCTATGGAAAGATCCACTGGCAAGGGACCAAAGCCTGCTGCCCACAGTCAGTGGGATGAGAAGCTTTCTGCCAGCTGCCATGAGTGAGCCATGGGGAAGGTGAATCAGCCAACCCTGCTCAAAGCTTCAGATGGCTGCCTGCCTGGTCAATGTCCCGATTTCAGCCTCACAAGGAACCCTGACCGAGAACCATTGAGCTAGGGCACTCTCAAATTACTGACCCATAAAACTTTGATAATAAATGTCTGTTATTCTGCACTGATAAATTTAGGGTCCTTTGTTACACAGCAGTAGATACTACTATACCCTCACTATCTCTTGATTTTTTCTTATTAATAATTTTGCTGATTTTAGAACTTTATATAAATGGAATCAGGCTTCTCAGGTGGTGCAGTGGTAAAGAATCTGCCTGCCAATGCAGGAGATGCAGGAGACATGGGCTCAATCCCTGGGTGGGGAAGACCCTCTGGAGAAGGAAATGGCAACCCACTCCAATATTCTTGCCTGAGAAATCCCATGGACCGAGGATCCTGGCAGGCTACAGTCCATGAGGTTGCAAAGAGTTGAACATGATTTGGTCACTAAATAAAAACAACAACATAAATGGAATCATACTGTGTGTCATTAATAATTGATTTTAAAATGTCATTTGATCTTTAGTAGCTTGAGCTATTCCCTGAAAATTTTCTAAAGAATTTTTTGCCCACGGGATTAGAGAGGCACCTCTTAATTGCCTTAGCAATTTCTTATTTGTGTGTATGTATTTCATTATTTAGCCTTTTCATCACATTTTTTTCTTTAATAAAAATAGTTATTTCATCCATAGGCATGATCCTTATGAGGTATCTCATATAACCTGGTGTCCCAGGGCCTTGAACCCAGGAAGTACTCAGTTGATACATAGTAACTGCGTAACTAAATCAGTGTTATTGCCAACTATTCCAATGACCTGAGTGATTTAAAAAAATTCAGTATGTGATCCTTCCTCTCAGTGCTTCACTTTGTCATTCATGATTTCTGACCTGTAATCCATATCATATCCCAAGCCATTCAGAAATAGGTGTTTGAGGGGGCCGTCTGAGCTTTCTGGAGCAATCAAAAGCAACTGGAATAGCATACACCTGAAGTGTGTATTCCACTTACTAACTGCAGACTTTGGCTGGAAATTCTTCCCTCAGGAATATCACAAAGAGGGACAGGGCACAGTCTGTCTTTGCTGAATACAAGTTTTACCAACTTCTCTGAATCTTCTGTTATTTGTTTTGGAGAACACATACATTGTTTAATTCCAAAGAGGTCAAGATAGAAAAAAATCCTAGGTCTGTTGTATTTGCAACCACTAGGAATCCCAGGGACGGGGGAGCCTGGTGGGCTGCCGTCTGTGGGGTCATACAGAGTCGGATACGACTGAGTGACTTCTCTTTCACTTTTCATTTTCATGCATTGGAGAAGGAAATGGCAACCCACTCCAGTGTTCTTGCCTGGAGAATCCCAGGGACGGGGGAGCCTGGTGGGCTGCCATCTATGGGGTCGCACAGAGTCGGACACGACTGGGCGACTTAGCAGCAGGAGTGTGAAAATGGCAGTCTCTAATGAAACCTTTGAAAGGAGACTCTAGGTTGTTACTTAAGGAGATAGATGGGAAAATGTCCAATTCTAGCTTTAGTTAACAATGATCTCAGTGGTCCCTGGGTCTTTTTCTCACACCCTTGGGAAACTAGTTCAAATCTTTGCATCTAGTTACAAGTGAATCATGAAATCAAAACATTGGGAAGATAGTCCCTCATGGACATTCTTAAAAAGCTGAGTTCACCTTGTGTTGACTTTTTTGCATTCTTAAAAAATTCTACTCCTCTCATTATAGCTGTTTTATTTATGTATGTCTAAGACTGGTCCACATTTCTTCAACCCCAGTCACTAGGGGAGAGTCATGCAGAAAGCAGGAACTCAGAATGCAAACGCTCCAGCCTCGAAACACGAGGAGAAGACAGGAGCCGAGCTGACGGGACTCACATGAGCTCAACTGGAGACAGCTGAAGCAACACAGTTATTGATGGTGTAATGAATTATAATCCATGTGAATAAAATAATTCATGGATCCAATAAATAACATATAAATAAATGTTGGATAAATAGTTAAATGAAGGACAAGGAAAAGCTAGTTATTAAGGTAGAATTCTAAGTAAAAAGTATGGAAAGAATGATGAAAATAGAAAAATCGCATTTTTCAAAAACCACCGTAATCACTGCCTTAGGCAAGTAGCATCAAGCAATGCTAAAATTAGCTCATGAAAGTGTTTACAATATCTCCCCACAAGATATTTTACATACAAAGAGAAAAATAGTAACATTGTGATGCAGAAACTTGGCAGACACTTTAATCAAGTGATCAGCAGTTAACCTCCAAAGCTGATATGCTTTGTGATCACTCCCTCAAGGGGGACATAATGTCATTTCCGTGAAGTCCTTGCCCGCAAAAATGTATAACCTGATTTTAATCATGAACAAGCACTGATCAATCCAAATGGAAGGATTTCCTACAAAATGATAGGCTTATATTCCTCAAAAATGTTAAAAGTCTTAAAAAGACAAAGATGAGTACATTGTCTAGATCAGTGTCCTAGAACTCTAGCACATATCATAATCCCTGTGGGAGAGCTTGCTAAGGCACAGGTTGGTGCTTCCTTAGTTTCTGATTCCTAAGTCTAGGAAAGGGTCCTCAAATTTGCATGTCGGTTTTTTCCCATGATATACAAGCTGATGGTCTGGGGACCACTTTGAGACTCATTGGTTCAGGATGAGCAAGCAATAACCCATCAGTCTCATCAGGTGCTGGCTTTTCTATAAAGTTATACTAGAATACAGCCACACCCACTGGTTTATGTCTTGTCTGTGGCTACTTTTGCCCAGGTTGATAGCTCTAACAGAGACCATCTGGCCTGCGCAACAGAGAATAGTTACTATCTGACCTTTTCAGAACACATTTGCCAACCTCTGGCATAGAATCTAGGTTAAGTAGGTAAAGTGATAATACAGTTTGCCCCCGCTGTCCAAAAGTAGGGCATCCCTATGACACCTTCCGTAAGTGGAAATAAAGGGAAGAGCAATTACCCATGAGCACATCTTGGTAGAAAGTGAAGAGGAACTGAAGACCCTCTTGGAGAGGGTTAAAGAGGAGAGTGAAAAAGCTGACTTTAAAACTCAGCATTCCAAAAGCAGATCAGGGCATCTGGTCCCATCACTAAATGGTAACTAGATGGGGAACAAATGGAAACTGGCATGTTTTATTTTCTTGGGCTCCAAAATCACTGCAGATAGTGACTGAAGTCATGAAATTAAAAGACGCTTGTTCCTTGGAAGAAAAGCTATGATAAACCTAGACAACATATTAAAAAGCAGAGACATCACTTTGCTGATAAAAGACCATATTGTCAAAGCTATGGTTTTTCCAGTAGCTTAGTTGCTCCGTGTCATGTGGGATCCTCCCAGGCCAGAGACTGAACCTGTGTCCCCTACACTGGCAGGCAGATTCTTAATCCCTGCACTACCATGCAAGTCCCAGTCTTCTCTATTATTATTGTTACTGCTACTGTGCTTGACTTTGTGGCAGTGAAATTCCCAGCCTGCCCCACGGTGTCTCGGTAAGGCCCAAAGAAGTGCTGTTGGGACAGACCTCAGGCTTTGCCCAGCTCAGGGACTGGAGGTTCAGGGGTGGGGAATGTCTTCAGCTTGGAGGGCACCCCTTTCCCTGTGTACCTCGCTATACCCTGTGACTGGGCTCCTCTCTCATCTCTCCCTACAGATAGCAAAAAGGGATTCATTCCAATTTTCTTTCTTCCCTACTCCAAGCCTTGTGAAGCCATCACAGATTCTGGGAACAAAACAGTTCAATGATTTAACCATATTAAGCCAACAGCTTCAATGATTTCTAATATCACACAAATTGACAAATAATGAATTTTTTTTCTAGAAACAGGGTGACATGCAGGTGCTCGTCTCACAGCTTTTCACTTTCAGTTTGCCCTTGCGATTTTTGCCACTGATGTCTCAGGGCCAGGCTCTTGGGCCATCTTAGACACTGAGGTCAGAGAAACATTCAGCCTGTGAAGATGAGGCCCCCAGCCTGAGGTCCCCTGCTCCCATCTCTTGATTGTGTTTTCTGGGCGACCCAGGCCTAAACTTCTGCCCTCCTGAAATGTTATGACCAGCCATAGACAAGAGGAGAAGTAAACCAGAGTCAGCTCTCTCCCAAACTGGATCCCAGGGATGAGCTGGGAGCCGGGTGAAGCACATTCCACCCAAACGAAGTCATCCTTATAGAACAGCTTCTAGCAGGACCCCTTGCATACATTTTCTCGAGCCTTTGCCACGGTGACACCATGAGATGAGGCTTCTCTCCTAATTTACAGCTCAGGAAACCAAAGCTGAGGGACCAAGGACTTGCCCAGGAAAACACGGCTTGTAAATCATAGCTCTTTCATCTTTAGCTCCTTTTTTGTTTTATTGTGGCCACGCAGCATGCCGGATCCTAGTTCCCCCACCAGGAATCAAACACTGGAAGCACAGAGTCTTAATCATCTTAACCTCTGGAAGAGCAGGGATGGCCCTCTCTCTTTCTTTCTGTTTTTGTTTCTTTTTATCAAAGGTTATAGGTCATAGGCTAGGAGATTTGTTCAGTTCAGTTGCTCAGTTTTGTCCAACTCTTTCAACTGCTGCACACCAGGCTTCCCTGTCCATCACCAACTCCCAGAGTTTACTCAAACTCGTGTCCATTGAGTTGGTGATGCCATCCAACCATCTCATCCTCTGCCGTCCCCTTCTCCTCCCACCTTCAACCTTTCCCAGCAATAAGGTCTTTTGTAGTGAGTCAGTTCTTCACATCAGGTGGCCAAAGGATTGGAGTTTCAGCTTCAAGATCAGTCCTTCAAATGAATCTTCAGGACTAACTCTTTAGAATAGACTGGTTGAATCTCCTTGCAGTCCAAGGGACTCTCAAGAGTCTTCTCCAATGCCACAGTGCAAAAACATCAATTCTTTGGCACTGAGCTTCCTTTATAGTCCAACTCTCACATCCATACATGACTACTGGAAAACTCATAGCTTTGACTAGATGGACATTTGTTGGCAAAGTAATGTCTCTGCTTTTGAATATGCTGGCTAGGTTGATTATAGCTTTCCTTGAAATGAGGAAACGTCTTTTAATTTCATGGCTGCAGTCACCATCTGCAGTGATTTTAGAGCCCCCCAAAATAAAGTCTCTCACTGTTTCCATTGTTTTCCTATCTATTTGCCATGAAGTGATGGGCCCAGATGCCACGGTCTTAGTTTTCTGAATGTTGAGTTTTAAGGCAACTTTTCCACTCTCCTCTTTCACTTTCATCAAGAGGCTCTTTAGTTCTTCTTCAATTTATGCTATAAGGGTGGTGTCATCTGTGTATCTGAGGTTATTGATATTTCTCCAGGCAATCTTGATTCTAGCTTGTGCTTCATCCAACCTGGCATTTCACATGATGTACTCTGCACATAAGTTAAATAAGCAGGGTGACAATATACAGCCTTGATGTACTCCTTTCCCAGTTTGGAACCTGTCTGTTGTTCCATGTCCAGTTCTAACTTTTGCTTCTTGACCTGCATACAGATTTCTCAGGAGGCAGGTCAAGTGATCTGGTATTCCCATCTCTTTAATAATTTTCCACAGTTTGTTGTGATCCACACAGTCAAAGGCTTTGGCATAGTCAATAAAGCAGAAGTAGATGTTTTTCTGGAACTCTCTTGCTCTTTCCATGATCCAATGGATGTTGGCAATTTGGTCTCTGGTTCCTCTGCCTTTTCTAAATCCAGCTTGAACATCTGGAATTTCACAGTTCACAAACTGTTGAAGCTTGGCTTGAAGAATTTTGAGCATTACTTCGCTAGCGTGTGAGATGAGTGCAATTGTGTGGTAGCTTGAGCATTCTTTGGCATTGCCTTTCTTTGGGATTGGAATGAAAACTGCTCTTTTCTAGTCCTGTGGCCACTGCTGAGTTTTCCAAAATTGCTGGCATAGTGAGTGCAGCACTTTCACAGCATCATCATTTAGGATTTGAAACAGCTCCACTGGAATTCCATCACTTCCACTAGCTTTGTTCGTAGTGATGTTTCCTAAAGCTCACTTCACTTCACATTCCCAGATGTCTGGCTCTACGTGAGTGATCACACCATCATGGCTATCTGGATCATGAAGATCTTTTTGGTATAGTTTTTCTATGTATTCTTGCCACCTCTTCTTAATATCTTCTGCTTCTGTTAGGTCCCTACCATTTCTGTCCTTTATTGTGCCCATCTTTGCATGAAATGTTCCCTTGGTATCTCTCCAGTCTTTCCCATTCTATTGTTTTTCTCTATTTCTTTGCATTGATCACTGAGGAAGGCTTTCTTATTTCTCCTTGCTATTCTTTGAAACTCTTCATTCAGATGGGTGTATCTTTCCTTTTCTCCTTTGCCTTTCGCTTTTCTTCTTTTCACAGCTATTTGTAAGGCCTTCTCAGACAACCACTTTGCCTTTTTGCATTTCTTTTTCTTGGGGATGGCCTTGATCCCTGCCTACAGTACAATGTCACAAACCTCCATCCATAGCTCTTTGGGGACTCTATCATAACTAATCCCTTAAATCTATTTGTCAGTTCCAGTGTATAATTGTAACTGATTTAATTTATGTCATACCTGAATGTTATGGTGGTTTTCCCTAGTTTCTTCAATTTAAGTCTGAATTTGGCAATAAGGTTTTCTTGATCTGAGCCACAGTCAGCTCCTGGTCTTGTTTTTGCAGACTGTATAGAGAGAGCAGCTCCATCTTTTCCTGAGAAGAATATAACCAGTCTGATTTTTATATTGGCCACCTGGTGATGTCCATGTGTAGAGTGTTCTCTTGTATTGTTGGGGAAGGGTGTTTGCTATGACCAGTGTATTCTCTTGGCAAAATTCTGTTAGCTTTTGACCTGCTTAGTTTTGTACTCCAAGGCCAAATTTGCTACTCCAGGTATCTCTTGACTTCCTTTTGCATTCCAGTCCCCTATGATGAAAAGGACATGTTTTTTGGGTGTTAGTTCTAGAAGATCTTGTAGGTCTTCATAGAACCATTCAACTTCAGCTTCTTCAGCATTACTGGTCAGGGCATAGACTTGGATTACTGTAATATTGAATGGTTTGCCTTGGAAATGAACAGAGATCATTCTGTCGGTTTTGAGATTGCATCCAAGTACCGTATTTTGTTGACTATGATGGTTACTCCATTGCTTCAAAGGGATTCCTGCCCAAAGTAGTAGATATAATGGTCATCTGAATTAAATTCACCCATTCCAGTCCAATTTACTTCACTGATTCCTAAAATGTCGATGTTCACTCTTGCCATCTATTTGACAACTTCTAATTTACTTTGGTTCATGGACCTGACGTTCCAGCTTCCTATGCAATATCGCTCTTTACAGCACTGGACTTTCATCACCAGTCACATCCACAGCTGGGTGTTGTTTCTGCTTTGGCTGCGTCTCTTCATTCTTTCTGGAGTTATTTCTGCACGGATCTTCAGCAGTGTGTTGGGCACCTACCGACCTGGGGAGTTCATCTCCAGGAGATTTCTAATGGATACCAAACAAGGTCCCCCACCTTCACAGTTTTAATCGGCTGACAAGAGTCTTTCTGATCACCCCCTGCTGTTTTCTGAGTCCATTTCCACACAAATCAAAATTTAGAGCAAAACGTATACACAAACACCCTATCGCAACAGAAACTTACAACATCAAACACTTATTAACAGTAAGTGACACCAACACAGGTCCTCCGTACCTAGATTTGTTGACTATCTTCCCTTGAATCTCAGCAGCCCCTTGGAACACACCCCCTTCCTACACACCTTCTCCCATTCAAGCCTCACTTACCTTAAGGGCATCTTTGGAACCAAAAGCCTCCTGCCAAATGGCTAAGGGAAGTGGCTTTTGGTGAAGAGGAGCAGAGATAACCTTTCATCCTGGGAGTGGGTGTTCATATTTGGAGGGAGAACACAGGCTGACTGTCCCGTACCCACTGTCACCTGATGATTCCACCTGCAAGCCCTGGAGACTGTCAGAGACAGCCCACAGTTGTTGTTTGTCCTTTGTTGAATCTGAGGGCATCTCAAGATTTCACAGTTGGGTACTGTGTTGTGTTTCAAAAGAATGTCCTCAGCAAATTAATTTTTCCTTTGATTTTAATTTAAAAAAATCATTGTAAGAATTTAAAAAGTTGTTGTGTGATAATAGCACTTATATATGGTTATATAAGAAAATATGAATATTAAAAAAAATTAGAAATAAATGAGGCAAGTGGGCAAAATCTTGATGTTTGTTTGGATCTGGGTCATGGATAATTGGAACCTCACTGGGCCATTAGCTTTACTTTTCATTGTATTCTTGAAGGTTTTTGTAATAACAATTTGAAAGAAAATGAAAAGGGATGATCCTTGAAGATGTGTACAGAAGAACAAAAAGCATCATTTTCAAGCTTCCCCAGATTCTTTTGGAGGCTGTCTTATTTTTTAATTGTATTTAATTTTTGAAAATTAAAAAAATTTTTGGCCACACTGTGTGGCATGTGGGAGCTTAGTTCCCTGACCAGAGATTGAACCCGTGCCCCCATATTGGAAGCAATGAGTCTCAACCACTGGACCACCAGGCAAGTCGTGGAGGCTGTATTATAAAATCATGTGGCAGCTTGCTGCACCTGTGTGAGCTTAGGTAGGTCACCTAACCTCTCTGAGGCTTCATTTTAGTCATATCTGAGTCTCTTGGTTTTAAAGTCATTGTATTTTTAGGAAGTGACAAAAAATGTCATAAAATCCAAAAAATAAGGAAAAAGAGTGCAATTTCTAAAACACTGGCACTCTCCGCTTGAGTCTCTGCCATATTGCTTAGAGCAGAAATTCAATTCTATCTTTAAAGCATTAAATGAAAAGCTGATTTTTAGGTAAAAACAATGTAAAATATAAGAAACATTTGTATTTATGTTAAACAACATAAGAACATTGACATAATATGTAGTACAATACAATACATAATTGACATGATAAGAAAGCTGAGCACCAAAGAACTGATGCTTTTGAACTGTGGTGTTGAAGAAGACTCTTGAAAGTCCCTTGGACTGCAAGGAGATCCAACTTGTCCATCCTAAAGAAAATCAGTCCTGAATATTCTTTGGAAGGACTGATATTGAAGCTGAAACTCCAGTACTTTGGCCACCTGATGAGAAGAACTGACTCCCTGGAAAAGACCCTGATGCTGGGAAAGATTGAAGGCAGGCAGAGAAGGGGACGACAGAGGATGAGATGGTTGGATGGCATTACCAACTTGATGAATAGCAAGCTCTGGGAGTTGCTAATGGACAGGGAAGCCTGGCAAGCTGCAGTTCATATGGCTGCAGAGTTGGACACAACTGAGCAACTGAACTGAATATAGTATTACAATGCATGCACGCTCAGTTGCTTCAACCCTGTCTGACTCCCTGGACTGTAGCCTGCCAGGATCTTCTGTCTGTGGAATTTTCCAGGCAAGAATACTGGATTGGGTTGCCATTTACTCCTTTAGGGGATGTTTCTGACCCAGGGATTGGACCTGTGTGTATCTCCTGTATCTTCTGCATTGCACACAAATTCTTTACCACTGAGCCACTAGGGATGCCCACAGTATTATAATAACTATTATTATTTTCATAGATTATTATGCTGATTAATTAAAAGCAAAAGTGTATGATAGATAATGGTACCCCAACAGTGCTCTGGATACCTCTGTGTACAACTAAGGAGATAGCAGGAGGCCATGTGACCCCAGCTTTCAGGCAATGAGTTAGAACAAGCTGTGGTAACAAACCCCACTTGCTTAATCAAATCATCCTCCTTCTCACTCATGTCACAAGGTATTGTGAAACAGACATCTAAACATCTTTGTCAGATTGCCATAGCTGAGAAAGAGAAGACTGGAGGATCAATTGTCCAGAAGTAGGATTTATCCCTTTTAGATATCAGTGCATGTTCTAGAACTAGTTATAAAGCTCCATCTACCTGGAAAGAGAGTGGGAGAGAAGGGTGTGGCCATTCAGGGGGCTGTGCATTTCTCTGATACAGGTGGATATATGACAAGCATAGCTCCAACCTAGATCTGAAGATTGGAGAAGCCCTTCTGCCTACAAAAAGGCTTAGGAAAGAAGCACTGGATCTTCCAGAATATATAGTCTCTGGAGAGGCAGAGTGGGAGTTGCAGATAAAGCAACAGCACAGAATAATAAAATATCACATGTTCTAGAGATATATTTTGCTAGGAAAGACAGGCCCCTTAAGAAGGGGAACAGGGAATTCGCTGGTGGCCCTGTGGCCAAGACTCAGTGCTCCCAATCCAGGGGGCCTGGGTTTGATCCCTGGTCAGGGAACTAGATCCCACATGTTGGAATGAAAACCTGGCAGAGCCTAATAAATGTTGCTCAGTTGCTAAATCATTGTCTGACTCTATGTAACCCCATGGACTATAGCAAGCCAGGCTTCCCTGCCGTTTACTATCACCTAGAGTTTGCTCAAACTCATATCCATTTAGTCAATGATGCCATCCAACCATCTCATCTTTTGTCATCCACTTTTCCTCCTGCCCTCAGTCTTTCCCAGCATCAGGGGCTTTTCTAGTAAGTTGTCTCTCTTTGCATTATGTGGCCAGTGTAAATAAATAAATTATGTATCTAATTATGACTGATTTGTGCTGTTGTATGGCAGAAACCAATGCAACATTGTGAGGTAATTTTCCTCCAATTAAAAAATAAATTTTAAAATAAAAATTTATATATAGTAATGAAAGCATAAATAAATAAATATTAAAAAAACCTGGGAACAAAGTCTGGAAATCATTAGTCAATTGTATAGAGCCATACGTACCATGATAATGGGCTAATTAGCTAGTATCTAGAGAAATTTACAGAGAAGGCAATGGCACCCCACTCCAGTACTCTTGCCTGGAAAATCCCATGGACGGAGGAGCCTGGTAGGCTGCAGTCGGTGGGGTTGTTAAGAGTCGGACATGACTGAGCGACTTCACTTTCACTTTTCACTTCATGCATTGGAGAGGGAAATGGCAACCCACTCCAGTGTGCGTGCCTGGAGAATCCCAGGAACGGCAGACCCTGGTGAGCCCCTGTCTGTGGGGTCGCACAGAGTTGGACACAACTGAAGTGACTTAGCAGCAGCAGCAGACAAATTTACTGAACATTTTGAACTTTGAGTGGATATTACCGAATAGGAAGAGATAGTCTAACTTTGCCACACTGTGGAGAAGATGGCCCCACACCCAAGAAGATTAAGTGGCATGCACAGGGTCATATAGCTCATTAGTAAGAGAACCAGGGTTAAAGTCCCTGTTTCCTGACTCTCATTTCAGGTTCTGTGTGGCAACCCTATGATTATGGCCTGATGTGGAAGACTAATCTGGAAGTGATACTCGGAATGGATAAGATGGTGGGAAGGCCGGAGATGGGAAAACCAATTTAGAGATGATAATATTTTCTTAATGAGGGTGAAAGGACCCTGAACTAGGCCAGTGATCAAGAGACAGGAACCAAGACATGGCTGGAGGTAGAGTGAGAGGATTCACTCCCTACTGGAGCAGGAGAGACTTTCTTATTCCTTCCACTTCACATACGGCACGTCCACTAGGTTTATATACCTGCCTCTGTGTGGGTTGAGGAACAGATGAACTTGTGTGGCTCAGTCTCACATTCTCTCTTTTATTTTTCCTCTGCCATGGGTAAGGGGCAGGAGATGTGGTGGTGTAGTTCAGCCTTGACTTTAATTGAATTTAATTGTGTGTTGGGACAGAGAGTATTAGCATATTCATGAGGCCATGGGTCCAAATTATATGTTCAAACTCAGCATTATCAGTTAGTACATCCTTCCCTTGGTTACCATTTGTTTCTCTCTAGTGTGTTTTACTCAAATTGAAGAAAGTAGGGAAAACTGCTAGACCATTCAGGAATGACCTAAATCAAATTCCTTATGATTATACAGTGGAAGTGAGAAATAGATTAAGGGCCTAGATCTGATACATAGAGTACCTGATGAACTATGGAATGAGGTTCATGACATTGTACAGGAGACAGGGATCAAGACCATCTTCATGGAAAAGAAATGCAAAAAAGTAAAATGGCTCTCTGGGGAGGCCTTACAAATAGCTGTGAAAAGAAGAGAGGCGAAAAGCAAAGGAGAAAAGGAAAGATATAAGCATCTGAATGCAGAGTTCCAAAGAATAGCAAGAAGAGATAAGAAAGCCTTCTTCAGCAATCAATGCAAAGAAATAGAGAAAAAGAACAGAATGGGAAAGACTAGAGATCTCTTCAAGAAAATTAGAGATACCAAGAGAACATTTCATGCAAAGATGGGCTTGATAAAGGACAGAAATGGTCTGGACCTAACAGAAGCAGAAGATATTATGAAGAGGTGGCAAGAATACACAAAAGAACTGTACAAAAAGATCTTCATGACCCAGATAATCATGATGATGTGATCACTTGTCTAGAGCCAGACATCTTGGAATGTGAAGTCAAGTGGGCCTTATAAAACATCACTATGAACAAAGCTAGTGGAGGTGATGGAATTCCAGTTGAGCTGTTTCAAATCCTAAATGATGATGCTGTGAAAGTGCTGCACTCAATATGCCAGCAAATTTGGAACACTCAGCAGTGGCCACAGGGTTGGAAAAGGTCAGTTTTCTTTCCAATTCCAAAGAAAGGCAATGCCAAAGAATGCTCAAACTACCGCACAATTGCACTCATCTCACATGCTAGTAAAGTAATGCTCAAAATTCCCCAAGCCAG
>SJYC01001016.1:0-30940 GCA_006408675.1 Madoqua kirkii
CATTTCTTCTGAGGGATCCTGCCCGCAGTAGTAGATATAATGGTCATCTGAGTTAAATTCACCTATTCCAGTCCATTTTAGTTCGCTGATTCCTAGAATGTCGACGTTCACCCTTGCCATCTCTGGTTTGACCACTTCCAATTTGCCTTGATTCATGGAGCTGACATTCCAGGTTCCTATGCAGGTTCAATGATATTACCTCTGAATAACTTGTGATTTCTTCCTGATTCGTCCATAAATCATACTGCATATTTGAAAAGAATCAAAAGTAAATATTGCTTTATTAAAAATTGTCATTTAGAGCTTTTAAAACCATCTAGTAGAAGAGTAGTTAATCTGAAACCCCAAAATTCTGATTCTGTTCAGAAAAATAAGTATTCAGGAATGAAAGATTATGTGTTCACATGGAAATATAACCCTTACCTGTAAATTGTTTTCATATAAGATGAGCAAAATCCTGGTGGTTATCAAGCAATACTGTCCAGATTCACTCTGTATGATTTCTATTATTCGAGTCTTTACTTTATTCTTGTACTGGAAACTTGCCAAGCTGCAGTTCAGTGAGATACTTAGGGACATTCAGTATTAATTCAACTGATCAGCAGACTTGAAATAAATACTAGCATAGAGGTTTAGGCATTTTCATTCTCCCTAGGGTCTTAGCTGTGAAAATCCTCATAGATTTCCATAGATAAAAATCTTACTTTAGGAAGTGTGTGAAAGAGGAGAGGGAGTGGGAATGTCATGGTGGCTGAGAAAGCAGTTTACCCTAAGCCACCATTATTTGATACCCAGCACCAGTCAACTCTTCCAAGACTTTTTCTAGAATGGAGAAAGGGATTTAGGCAAAGTACCTATTAAATGATATAGACTTAGCCTGAAGGAAAATAATTTGTGAGGTAATTATGGACATGGAGTGTGATGGTGGTATGACAACAGGTTCTTGAATAAATTCCTATTCTCCACACCAGAAATGTGAGTAGAAACAGGCTTTATTATGGGTGCCTGAAGGAAAATAATTTGTGAGGTAATTATGGACATGGAGTGTGATGGTGGTATGACAACAGGTTCTTGAATAAATTCCTATTCTCCACACCAGAAATGTGAGTAGAAACAGGCTTTATTATGGGCTCAGAAGGCAGCAGGGCAGATCTGGTTGAGTATTTGTTGTTCAGTTGCTAAGTCATGCCCGACTCTTTGTGACCCCATGGACTGCAGCACACCAGGCTTCCCTGTCCTTCACTATCTCTTGGAGGTTGCTCAAAGTTGTGTGCATCGAGTCGGTGATGATACAGACTGTCATTCAGCAGTGTGGAGGGGATCAGAGAGATGTGTGAGCCCAGAGCTGGACAGAGAATCAGTAGGCTGGGTGTCAATGGAAGATGGCAGATTGGGGGTGTCCTGAGTCATAGGCTGCTCTGGAGCCACGCTGTTCTGGGGCTATGTCTCCAGGAAAAGGACAAGTGACCAGGGTCTCATGGCTGCAGGTTGAAGGCAACAGCAGTTGCTGTTGTGATCCAACCTGGGAATTAGACCTTGGCTTTGAGGACACACAGGTAGCTGACATTCACAGAATTTAGGTGGACCAGTGGTTGAAGAATAAGCAGCAGGCATTGGAGGGATTTGATAACTGCATAGCTATGGATTAAGGTGCATGGGTCAGGCACTGACATGAAGACAGTTTAGCTGCTAAGTCATGTCCATCTTTTGCGACCCCCATGGACTGCAGCCTGCCAGGCTCCTTCCTCTTTCCATGGGGATTCTCCAGGCAAGAATATTGGAGTGGATTGCCATTTCCTTCTCCAGGGGGTCTTCCTGACCCAGGAATCATACCCAGGTCTCCTTCATTGCAGGCAGATTCTTTATCAACTGAGCTATGATGACAGCTTGAGCATCAGAGAAGACATGGGCAGAAAGGAACCTTTTTTTGCTCTGAGTTGTATTTTCATAGATGATTTGACCCTAAATTTCTAGGAAGACCATGAGCACTGGGCAGCCCTGAGGCTTAAATCAAAGCCCTAAAATCATGATTATTTTTGAATTCTGACATTTGGAACTTTATCAAATAAAGCTTCATACCATTCAAAATAATGGCCAAGGTCAAGATGAAGGACACAGACACAGTCCAGAGTCTAACAAAAATTAGCTAAGATTTAGTCAGTGCTCAGTGGTCACGCAGTCTTCACTGTTCTGTGCGTTTATTGTTCCGTTTAATCATCTTAACAGTCCATTCAGGGAGATAGGGATTGGCTGACAGAATTCTACTTGAGCAATCAGATAATAGGAAGGACCAAGCTGCTGTGTTAAGGCATGGGATTGTAGAGTTCTCCCAGCAGTTATGGGCGCTGAAGTCCTTGTAGCCTTTCTTACTGTGTATGGTCCACGGCTATTCGCTCTTATTGCCACTGGGCATGTGTGTCGTTATGACCTGTGTTCCTAAAACCCATCCAGGCATCTTCCCAGGCCCCTCCCACTCTGCTTGCTTCTCTTTACTGACTTTCTAGAGCTTTTATTTATGTGGACACGTATTTGTTCAACTTCATCGTGGACACGTATTTGTTCAACTTCATCGTAGTCTTCCTTTTTTTTTAATAGTTGTTTTTAAATTGTTTAATATGTTTCAGTTTTGGCTCCTCAACAAGCATCTTAAAGTTGTATTGCTTTTATATCTTCCACAGAGACCTTACCGTGGTAAATAATCCAGTAAATTTGTGTAATATATTCCGTGCTTTCCTTTCTACCCTGGCTTTAATCAAAGTTTAATTGACTGTTAAAAAACTGATGATTTTTTATGTATATTATAATACATGTTTTTTTTTTTTTTTAATTTTCACAGGGCAAACTCAGAAAATGAATCTCTTCCAGGCAGTAACAAGTGCCTTAGATAACTCATTGGCCAAAGATCCTACGGCAGGTAAACTTCCTTGGTGCTTGTGGTTATTGTTTAGTTGCTAAGTCATGTCCAGCTGTTTTGCAACCCTGTGGACTGTAGCCCACCAGACTCCACTGTCCATGGGACTTCCCAGTCAAGAATACTGGCTCAGGTTGCCATTTCTTTCTCCAGGGGATCTTTCAGACCCAGGGATCGAGCCCTCGTCTTCTGCATTGGCAGGCAGATTTGTTACTGCTGGGCCACCAGGGAAGCCCTGCTTGAGTGTGGCAGTTGTGTTAATCAGAATTGAAGATTTGCTGGAAATACTTGTCTGGAGCTGAATGGATAGCATTATATCTACTTGAATTTTTTTTTTTAATACTTTATTCTACTTTACAATACTGTATTGGTTTTGCCATACATTGACATGAATCAGCCCCAGGTGTACACGATCTCCCAATGCCAAAGCCCCCTCCCACCTCCCACCCCACACCATCTCCCTGGATTATCCCGTACACCAGCCCCAAGCATCCTGTATCCTGTATTGAACATAGACTGGCGCTTCGTTTCTTATATGATAGTATACATGTTTCAGTGCCATTCTCCCAAATCATGCTTAAGGCTAAATAACAAATTATGATATTAAACACATTTTTGTCCTCTTACTATGAATTAGTTCTCATGTATATCTGACACTGACATCATTAAATTAACTTTCTTCCATGGTGTATGTGGTCCTGATAATACATTAACATAATACCTTTAAAAATATGTGCTACTGTTTCTCTAGCATTTAGAAAAAATGGAAAATACCACTTTGTTCAGCTATCTATCTATTGATATAAAATGAAAGTTTAGTTCTGTGCTTTCCTTTGGGGTACATTATCATTCAACTTGTAAGATTTTTGTGGAAAATAACTTTAATATTGATACTTAAGTTTATAAGTACCTTGTCTTATCTTAAATTATTGATATAAAAAGAATTATACTGCTGTGTGTTTTCTAAATTAGATTGGCTTGACTTTATATGTATATTTAGTATACCTTGGGTTTCCCCTTGAGAATCTCTGCTTTTAAGGTCAAGTGGAAAGCAGGTTAGTTATTAGGAAAAGTGAGAGCTGGACTTGCTTTGTTTTGAAAGAGAGTGACTGATATAGTCATGTAAATAAGGGTGAGTTATTTTCTTGAGGTCTTTGAAGCTGGGGAGGTGCATTAATGGGACTAGAATTCAGCTTTGTGAACATCCCTTTATTCAGTTTAATTTGCCTTGCCTATGTAGCACCCCTGAGTTTTCACCAGAACTGTTCTTTGCCTCGCTCTTTACATTCCATTATACTTGCAGTCTATTTACTTTCCTGCTTGTGACTATTCTGTCAGCTTGAAATGCTGTTCCCTTCAGCTTCTTCAGACTGCTAACTCTCATTGTATATTGTATATTAAAAAAAAAGAAAATCAGAGGACTTTCCTGGTGGTCCAGTGGTTGAGACCTCGCCTTTTGATGCAGGGGGTGTGGGCCAGATCCCCAACTGGAGAGCCAAGATCCCACATGCCTTGCAACCAAAGAACCAAAAACATAAAAACAGAAGCAATATTGTAACAAATTCAATTAAGGACTTTAAAAATGATCCACAGGATTCTTTAAAAAAGGGAGGGGGAATCATTAACCACTCCCCCCTCCCAAGCCAGCAGAAGCAGCTCTCCAGCGGCTGCCCAAGGGACGCGGAGGCCTGGAGTGAGGGCCACAGCTCTGCCTCCTGCTTTCCGGCCTGTGAAGTTACTCGGCACTTTTCTGGCCTTGTTTCCTTCATGGGTGAAACAAGATGAGGTTCCAGATGAGTGTTTCTTGCTCAGCGGAGGATCCTCCGCGTGCACTTCTCCCTGTCTGGAGACCCCGTCGGCTGTCACTGTGCTGTGCGGTCAGCAGCCCACCCGCTGCACGGAGACCGGGCGTGTTGCTCTGCGCCTACAGTGCACAGGACAGGCCACTAGGACAGAAGGGTTATCCCGTCCAGTGTCACTAATGTCGAAATTGGGAAACCTTGATTTAGATCTCGGGATCCGTTTCTGTTTTCTAATTTCGTGTGTAGACATTTACATTACTTATTGTTAGACTCATTTAGGAATGATTAGATACAACATGTTCTTTATTGTTTTTCAGTGATATTTGGTGAAGATGTTGCCTTTGGTGGAGTCTTTAGATGTACTGTTGGCTTGAGAGACAAGTATGGTAAGTTGGTATCTTTATATATGAACAGTATTTCTGTAGAGTTTACACATCTCTGCAGTACAAAGTATGCCTGTTAAAATGTTTGCCATGTCCTTATTGCATCATCAGATTCCTTTTGTTTCCACAGCCACCCCCAGACTCCTTGGCCTAGATTTCACTAAATGTGTTCTAGCTGTAGCTTCCCTATGGTCTAGTTCGTAGTCTGTGTATTACAGATTCTAAAGTATTCTTCATTAAATGTATTGTTTCTCATGTCATTCATACATCTGGGAATCTTCAACCTCTTATTGCTGCCCTACCTTTGCCAACTTCAATCCCCTTCAAAGTTCTGCCCTATTGGTCACTGCTAATAGATTTCATCTTTTATTATCTGCATTAGGATTCTCCAGAGAAATCGAACCATTAGGATATACCTATGTGTGGGTAGATGTGTGTGTGTATAAAAAATGCACCTGTATATGGATGTGTTTTTATATCTATATGTGCTGTAGTGTGCTCGGTCACTTCAGTCATGTCCAACTCTGTGACCCCCACGGACCTTAGCCCACCAGGCTCCTCTGTCCATTGGATTTTCCGAGCAAGAATACTGGAGTGGCTTTCCATGCCTTCCTCCAGGGGACCTTCAGGACTCAGAGATCAAACCAGCATCTCCTGTATCTTCTGCAATGCAGGTGGATTTTTTTTCCCCCCTCTGGGGACACCCCATCTATATCTATGTTTATACATGTACATACTTCCCAGGTGGTGCTAGTGGTAAAGAACCCACCTGCCAATGCAGGAAACATGAGAGACACGGGTTCGATCCCTGGGTTGGGAAGATGCCCTGGAGGAGGAAATGGCAACCCATTCCAGTATTTTTGCCTGGAGAGTCCCATGGACAGAAGAATCGCGGGTTGCAGTCCATAGGGTCGCAAAGAGTTGGACAGGACTGAGGCGGCTTAGCACAATACATAAATCTATACTGAGAGAGCAAGAATCAGAGATTTATATTTTAAGGAATTGGCTCACACCATTGTGGGGCTCACAACTCAGAAATCTGTAGGGCAAGCCAGCCGACTAGAAAACCAGGCAGTCTTCAGGACAAATTTCTTCTGGTTTGGGAAACCTTGCTGCTGCTAAGTCGCTTCAGTTGTGTCCGACTCTGTGCGACCCCATAGACGGCAGCCCACCAGGCTCTGCTGTTCCTAGGATTCTGTAGGCAAGAACACTGGAGTGGGTTGCCATTTCCTTCTCCAATGCGTGAAAGTGAAAGTGAAGTTGCTCAGTCGTGTCCGACTCTTCGCCACTCCATGGACTGCAGCCCATCATGTACCTCCGTCCATGGGATTTTCCAGGCAAGAGTACTGGAGTGGGGTGCCATTGCCTTCTCTTTCCCTTTAAGGCCTTCAAGTGATTGGATGAAGCCCACCCACATTAAGAATAATCTGCTTTACTTAGACGTTAATCACGTCTAAAAATACCTTCCCAGAGTATCTAGACTGGTATCTGACAGCCTGGCCACATCACCTAGCCAACTGGACACCTGTCAGTAAGCATCACAGCATCTTCCACGTTTCATCCCCGCCAATCAGTATCTTCTGCCTGGCACGTGAGCCGTTTTTGCCCATTGCTATCACTTACTTCATTCAGCTCAGACTTAAGGCCATCAGAGGAGGCATACTGGCCCATTCCAACATCCTCACAGCAGATTTGCTCTGTAAGGAATGTGTTCCAATGCTTTGCCGCTGCATTGCCTTCCTTGGAGGCGCTTTGATCTTTCATTTGTTTCCTCAGTCTTATCTAATCTGGAAATCAAAGCATTTGAGTTTGGGTAGGAGTTGACACTTGCCTTCCTTCTGGCCTTGACCACTGAGCTGTAAAGCTCATGTGGGTGGAAAAAGGAGTGAGGGGCTTTAAGATTTTTCTTTTCCTCCCAGTTGTTCCTTGTTGTTCCCCTCTTCCTCTGATGTTATACTTGCATCCACGAAACCCTAGCTGAATCCAGGAAATCAAGTGTTCCATCCCACTTGTTAGGAGCTCTCAGGTTGTTCTTTCCCTTTCCCTTTGCAGCAGTTTGGTTTGGGTCCTGTCCCTCTCTGCTTTCTCCTCGATGTCTGTTTTAATAGAGTCTAGATTGTTGGTTCCATCTCAAACTATCTCAGTTAGCCCCAGCTAATTCTGACTGCTAGAGACTTTAGATCTTCAGAAGGAAATCAAAGGGGCTTGCCTGCTGGTCCAGTGGCTGGAAATTCGCCTCCCAATCAGGGGATGTGGGCTCCATCCCTGGTTGGGGAGCTAAGAGTCCACGTGCCGGGGGGCAGCTAAGCCCTGTGCCCTGCGGCCGCTGACGCCTGCAGCTCCAGAGCCCATGCTCTGCACCAGGGGAACCTGTGTCCTGCAACTAGAGGAAGCCCTCGCACGGCAAGGAAGACCCGGCGCAGCCAAAAAAAAAAATAGAAACCTTTATGCATTTGTTGTCTAAATGCATATGCATTGTGGAAAATTTGGAAGATGTAGAAAAGCATAAAGAAGAAAACGAACATTGCCCCAAACGGCAGAGAGAAACTCGAGAAAACCACTGTACATATCTTGATATTATATACACTTTAAGGACATATTTGAATATATTTATATATATTAACTAATACATTGCCCATCTGTTGTTGCTTGCTGTCTGTTTTGTCCAATAGAGACCTTAGCATATTAATCATGTGTGTCGAAATGTGTGCCTGCTCAGTCGCTCAGTCGTGACTCTTTGCAACTCTATGGACTATGGCCCTCCAGGTTTTTCTGTCCATGGGATTCTCCAGGCAAGAATGCTGGAGTGGGTTGCCATTTCCTCCTCCAGGGGATTTTCCGGACCCAGGGATTGAACTGGCGTCTCCTGTATCTCCTGCAAAGCAGGTGGATTCTGTACTGCTGAGCCACCAGGGAAGCCTAGCATATTAATCACAGTTGTTTTAAATCCCCAGTCTGATAATTCTAGTATCCGTGTCACATCTGGTTCTGATGTTTGCGCTGTCTCTTCAAACTGTGCTTTTTGCCTTTTGGTGTGCCTTGTCATTCTTTCCTTGTATAGCCAGACGTGATGCATTGGGTAAAAGGAACTGCTGTAAATAGGCCTTTAGGAATGAGGTGGTGAGGTGTTTGTGGGGTAAGGGACAGTGTTCTATAATCCTCTGATTTGGTTTGTCTTTTAAGTGAGCCTGTGCCCTTGAACCATGAACTTCCCAGATGTTTCTCAGCTTTTTCTCTCCACCTCTGGTGGAGCTGGGTGGCTAGAGAGAGCTGGAGTGGGCCTTTCCTGCCTTGAGCTCAGCTGGGTTCTGATGCTGCACGGGCGTCAGGCTCTGGTTAACTAGCGGGCTTTACTTGAGGAGGGGGTGCTCAGGCTTGTTTCAGAATGGTTCCTCATTTACTTCGCCTGCTGGAGGCAAGAGGGAATTTTCTCTGACATTTACCGTGGAAACCTGATCGAGCTCCTGAAGAGAAACTTCACAGAATTGTAGGGGGGGTCCCCCTTATGACTGGATCTTCTGAGATTTTAACTCTCAGACTTGTCCTCACGGAAGCTCCAGCAATTCCTCAGCCACAGCCCAGGTTTCCTACCCCGCTTCTGGCCTCTGCTCTGCACAGTCGAGAGTCCCTGTGTTCCCTGGTCTGCCTCTCCATTCTTGGGGGCAGCCGTTTGCTCTGTGTCCTTGGTTCTCTAGCGGGTCCAAGAAAAGTTGATTTTACAGCATGTTCCGCTTTTTACTTCTCGTGAGGAAGGCTTGGCGCCTTCCAAGCTCCTTCCAAATTTCCGTCTCCAGTCTAGCCCTCAGGCCTCTGTGTGCGCTCCCCTCACCCCACTGCAGTCTTCACCTAGGCGTTCCCGTCACTTCAGCCTCAGCATTTCCAAGCTCATGTTTTCCAACTCAGCTGAATTTATTATGTTCTCTCAGAAAATCCACACCTCCTCCTACATTTCTTAGCGAATATACCGTCGTCCACTTGGTTACTTAAGCCGGAAAACTGAGGAGATCCTAGTCTCTTCCCTCTTCCTCACTGGCCACGTTCATCAGGTCCTCCAACTTTATCTTTGGAGTTTGTCTTTACCGTGGCCTCTCCTTTCCATCCTCACCGCCCTGGAGGCTCACTTTGGATCCGAATCGTCTCTGCTTGGGTCTGTTAGTAATCACCCTCCCGCCTGTCCCAACCTTGATGTCAGTGTGATCAAGCTAAAATGTGCATTTCTTGGCAGAATATGCCGGAGATTTTGAGATCTGCCCTCTTCCCACTCCCTGGCCTCATTTCCTTTATTAAAATGGAATTATTTCCCCTTAAGCCTGTGTGTTTTTCATCTCTCCTCCATTGCACGTGCAGTTTGGATCTCCCCCGCCCCCACCCACTTAATTCCCTGGGGAAACTCCTCCTTTCCCTTCACAGGTCTTCTTTTTAAGGCTCTTCCTAAAACAAAACAACCAATCAAAAAGTGGGCAAAAGACTTCAACAGACATTTCTCCACGGAAGACATACAAGCGGCCAAACGGTACATGAAAATTTGCTCAGCGTCACTAATTCTTAGAGAAATGCAAATCAAAGTTTTTACTTTGATCACTGGTATTTCCCCAGTGATCCAGTGGTTAAGAATCTGCCAGCCAATGCAGAGGACATGGGTTCGATTCCTGGTCTGGGAACTAAGATCCCAAGTGCCACGGGGCAGTTAAGCCTGTGGGCCACAACTACTGAGCCTGTGCTCTAGAGCCTGTGCTCCCGGAACAGCTGGAGAGAAGCCTTCGTGCGTAACTCCTGAGGCTCACGCGCCCTGGAGCCCGTGTCCTGCAGCGAGAGAAGTCACTGCAGCGAAAAGCTGTGCACTGCAAGTAGAGGGGAGCGCCTGCTCGCTGCAACTAGAGAAAGCCTGCTTGTAGCCAGGAAGCCTCAGTGCAGCCAGAAGTGAAAAATAAGAAGCAAGCGAACCCAAAGATGAAGTTGCCACACGATCCTGCAGTCCCACTTCTGGGCAGACATCCGGAGAATACCATAATTTGAAAAGACACATGGACCCCAGTGTTCACTGCAGCACTGTTTACAGTGGCCAAGGTGTGGAAGCAACCTAAATGTCCATCAGCAGATGAATGGATAAGGAAGATTCAGTACATACACACGATGGAAACTTCGCCATAAAAAAAGAACGAACTAATGCCATTTGTAGCGACATGAATGGACCTAGAGATTATCACACTAAGTGAAAAAAATCAGATAGAAAGATAAATAGCACCGGATATCACTTATATGTGGAATCTAAAAAAAAGAAAAAGAATAAATGAACTTATTTCCAAAACAGAACGAGACTCAGACATGGAAAACAAACTTACCGTTACCAAAGGGAAAAGGATGGGAGAGGGATAAGTTAGGAGTTTGGGATTAACATATACACACTCCTATGTATAAAATAGATAACCAACAAGGACCTACAGTATAGCACAGGGAACTACTCAATGTTTTGTAATTACCTATTAACATAAGGGAAGAGAATCTGAAGAAGGGAAAATGTATACATATTTTTTCTTCTTCAGACTCTCAAATTCTTCTTATATATATGAATATACGAATTGCTGGGCTGTACACCTGAAACTACTGTTGCCAAGAAGAGAGAAAAAGGTTCTTCCTGACTCTCCGAGCTTATCCAGTCACTGCTTTATCACTGTCCAGATGTTTACATCTTTTGCATATTGCAAAATTACAATTACATGTTGTAATTGTCTTCCCAAGAGATTTCTACACTGGGCAACTTCTCCAAGGCAATAGGCATTTAAGTCATCTTGGATCCTTAGCTTCTAATATATATTCTAATACTATCAGACAGTATTGATTGAGTGAATGTTGCTGAGTGTCGTTGCCCTTCACTTCTTTCACCAAGACAGGGGCCTGCTGGCTCAGAAAGGGGATTTCCTTATTTCCCTCTAATGATTTTAGTTGGTCCCGTTTTTCCTTAAAAATAGCTTAAACCAGGGAGAAACTAGCTGTCATTTGAAAAAGTCCACTGCTCGTAGAAGTCGCTGGCAGATTTATGTTTACATGACGAGGAGCTGAGCTAATTAACACCTATTTAATTCTTAGCTTTACTGTAAGCGGATGTTGTGAATTTTCACACTAGCTTTAGGACTATGAATTTGAATTTTGAATAATTCCAGATCAATATGAACAATTAAATTACTATCACTCTAAGAGGAAATGAGCTTCAGTTTTCAGGAGTGAAGAATAAAGGAAATGGGGAAGAGAAATCTATACAAACAGAACTTTTTGTATATTTAAGAAATAGCACATCTTTTAAAAATACTTTCTGTGCTTTTGAGTATATGCTGGGCATTTTAAGCTATACAGAAACATGCTTAGCTTGGTAGTCTCTTTTTTTAAGTTAAAAGATTTTATATTTATTAAAAAAATTTTAATTGAAATATAATTGATTTACAATATTGTGTTTGTTTCAGATGTACAACAAAGTGGTACAGTTATACATATTTATATGTATTCAAGTCTATTTTTAAAGATTCTTTTCCATTATAGTGTATTACAAGATATTGAATATAGTTCCCTGTGCTATACAGAAAATAATTGTTGTTTAAAGATTTTGTATTGAAAAGAATTACAAAGATTATGTTGATGTAACTGAATGCTTTGAATGACATAGCAGGAAAACCTCTTGGCGGGGAATTGATTTACCTTCTGGGAGAGCTGGGTGTTGAGAAGGAATTGGCCAGTAGGTGGCAGCCTACACTTTGAAATGAGACCGTCCCTATTGAGGGTTTTAAATTCGCCCAGAAGAGAGTTTGGATTGAGGGTTACTGACATAATAAATATTGTGATGCTGAATACTACTTAATATTAAAAATAAGAAATTGGCTCATTAGAGGCAATCCTATTAAAATAAACTAAGGGAGATAGAACTTAAAAAAAAAATTTTTTTTTGCATGCCATGTGGGATCCTATATCCCTTATCAAGGATTGAGTCTGTGCCCTTGCATTGGAAGGGCAGAGTCTTAACCCTGAAACCACCAGGGAAATCCCAAGAGAGAGCTGTTTTGTACCCCAGTAACCCAGATGAGTGTGAGTTCAGCATCACCAGTCTGCATTTCCGCTTCCTTGTCCTTTGCCAGAACAGAAAAAGAGTGCTTGGAGACACTTGAAAATAGAAGAGCATAACCTGATTAACACACGGCAGGTTTACCTTTTTATGGGAGATAACTCTTTGATTGCCAGTTGGATCCCTAGGTCAGGAAGATCCCCTGGACAAGGAAGTGGCAACCCACCCCAGGATCCTTGCCTGGGAAATCCCATGGACACAGGAGCCTGGTGAGCTCCATCCGTGGAGTCTCAGAGTCAGACACAACCGGGTGACCGAGCTTGCATGCACGGAGGTGAGAAAAGGACAGCAGGGGACTTGGGGAATTCATTCACAGGCCTAAACATCTGCCTTTTCATGGGGTTTGATGTTTTTCCCTGACTATTCATTTCTGTCCACCTCTACTGTGGCTTGTAGCAGCTCGGGAAAAGGAATATAATCGTGCACTTGTTTTCTTATGTAAACTTCAGAGAAATTGTATAACCAGATGCTTTAAGACACTGAATTCGGGAAGGAAAACTAGGACAGGCATGGGGAGAAGGTGAGTTTTCTTCTGTCATCTGCCAATATTGGAAATTGACTTTGAGCTCCAGCATACTTGCCAGTAAAGTGAAAGGAAAGCATATGTTTAGGTGTTCTTTATGCTTTTATCTTTTTTTAGAAAGAGAAACACATTTGCTTTAGGCTTTAATTTCTTTTACATTAAGAGGTTTTATGAGTATAGTAATTATGCTATCTTAGAACTGTGGTCTGCTTTGGGCACTTTATTCTCTCTTTTTAATATTGTTGGAGTATTGTTGATCTACAGTGTTGTATCAGTTTCAGATGTACAGCAAAGTGATTCAGTTATATATACACATACATTCATTATTTTTCAGATTCTTTCCCCATGTTAGTATTACAGAATGTTGGATAGAGTTTCCTGGGCTATACAATACCTTGTTAATTATGTACTTCAGTAGAGAGCAGTTATGTATTTCTTAATTTTCTCTTAACGAGTCCCTTTTCCAGTATGAGTTTTAAATGTGGAGGCTGAAGGCAGAGTCTTTTGACATGTCTCATACTTGTACCTGAAAGAGGAAATTAGCATCTTCAGCAGGAAAAAGTGAGCTTACATTGTATGTTCCTCCTGCAAAGACAAGGTTACTCGAATGATGACCATTCTCTTGGATCCCGTGTCAGGTTCCACTGAAGAAATGGAACCTGTGAGATGGGGTTTGGCCTCTGGGCAGTTAAAACTAATTTTGCTGGGAAAAAAAAAATTGGTAAACTAATGATAATTCTTTGGGAATATGGACTACCTGGCTTATCTCCCCTATTGAAGTATATACATTTAAGACTTCAAGACAGACTGAATACCAGATTTAGACTGTAAAGTTTCTTAACTGTTCCATGAATTTGGAGCAAAAACAAGAATTCCTAGGATGGTGTAAATTTTTTTTTCCTAGTATGCATAAAAAACTATTTTAAAAGGATTGCTAGTAGCTGTGTTTTCCTTCCTTCCTAAAAGTCAGGCACTTCACGTTGCTCCTGCTATTATAAGGCCTGTTTGCTTACTAAAAGCACACACGTAGACGAATTAGTTAAAGAACGTGTCAGAATGCCTTTCTTTTTATCCAGTTGAAGGAGTTATCCTCAAAAATGGGGTGAATGTATTATTAGCATATACTTTACTTGTGTTGGTCTGATTTCTGGTGGGGCCGAGTTCCAGTCCTCCCTTCTCTGGAGGCCCAGGGAAAAGTCCCATAATGCCTGGGTATCTGTAGGTGGCAGGAGACGCCTGTAAGGCCACCCCTTTCGCCCCCTCTCCCGCCCCCTCCCCCTTCTTCTTTCAACCTGGCTTCCTTTCCTCCCTTTGAAATCTTTGATGTCAGTACTTGGATCTGAAGTTCTGTGTCTCTATAGAAGGTTTTCTGAGAGATGTATTCTTATATTTCAGGGCTTCCCTGGTGGCGCAGAGGTTAAAGCGTCTGCCTGCAGTGTGGGAGACCTGGGTGCGATCCCTGGATCAGGAAGATCCCCTGGAGAAGGAAATGGCAACCCGCTCAAGGATTCTTGCCTGGATGGAGGAGCTTGGTGGGCTACAGTCCACGGGTCGCAAAGAGTCGGACACGACTGAGCGACTTCACTTTCACTTACTTGTATTAGTTTCCTTTACATATTTAACACCTTTTTGTAAATTTTCATTAAAGAAAAATATGTTAGAATTGGTACAATCACTGTATTTCAGCTTCTCTAAAGATCACACTGAATATCATCACAGTCATCATGATGGCCAGTGAGTTAACAAATAACGTTTAAGAGATTTAGGTATTTAATCTCCTTTGTACGGTATCAGTGTGTGTATGTGCTCAGTCGCTAAGTCGTGTCTGGCTCTTTTGCAACTCCATGGATGGTAGCCCACCAGGCTCCTCTGTCCATGGGATTTCCCAGGCAAGAATACTAGGAATGGATTGCCATTTCTTTCTCCAGGGGATCGTCCCTACTCAGGGATTGGACTCTTGTATCCTGTATTGCAGGCAGATTGTTTACCACTGAGCCACCAGGGAAGGCTATGGGGTATTAGAACTGGAGAGAAATTGAGTATATATCTAGTTCAGGGATTCTCAGCTAGGGTGGCTTTGCCCTCCTGGGAGCATTTGGCCACATCTAGAGAGACATTTTTGGTTGTGGGATCTGGGGATTGCCACTGTACGCAGCGAGTAGGGGTCAGAAATGCCAATAATCATCTCTTGGGGCAGAAGGCAGCCATCTAAACAAAGAATTCGACCCCAAATGGCAAAGCTCTGAGGCTGAGAAACCTTGATTCAGTCCTTCCTCACATAATATAGAGCCTGAGGTTCTGAGAGGTTAGATGCCGTTACCAAGTTGCCCAGGGCCAAGTGGGGGAACCAAAGCCAGAACGCAGTTCTGAGCTCTTGGTTCTACATTGTTTTTTGTTTTTATTTGTAAATGAGCAACTCATTGATATAGAGAAACATGAGAAATATACCGAATTGATAAGGAATTTTAATAACGCTTAAGGGTTAAGTGGATTGTTCATAGGATCAGAAGCAGCTAGTCATCAGTAATCTGTATTAAAAAGTTTTTAATAACATTTTTTGTGACTCTTGTGGACAGATTTTTTAATGCATTAAGCTGTTCTGAGGTGGCAGCTGGTGCTTTAATGTTTTTTTATCTTAGTTGATTAAACAATAAATGTTAGAACTGCCAGCAGGTGTTCTCTTTGACATTTTCAGCATCAGGTGTAATGCCCTTAAGCCTTTTTTTCTCAACATTGTTTGACAATGGCAGGCTTTTAAAATGATCAGATGTAAGCGCCAGTAGGGGCTTAGGAGATGGGCTTAGACTAAATAGCCCAGGAAAAATGGGAATAGAGGTCATTATTGTCAGAAAGGATAAACTTGATTCGTATATCTTTTTAAACATCATCATTAAAATTTTTGAAAAATGGAAGTATATCAAGGACAGCTTAGATTAAAAGAGAGTAAAAAGTCTTGTTTTATATTTTCACTGTCAAGTATGACATATCTCATTTGTCCATTTATTATCAGGGATAATGTTGCTGCATAGCTTCCTAAATCTGATGCTAGGTCTTAGGAAGAGCCTCTTCTAGACTGGCACTTTTTAAAAAAAATTTTACTTTTTGGTCATGCTGCAAGGCATCTGGGCTCTTAGTCTCCTGACCAGGGATTGAACCCGAGGCCCCCACGTTGGAACCGTGCAGTCTTAACCACTGGGCCACCAGAGAAGCCCCAAGGCTGGTGCTTTGAACAAAGGGGAAAACACAAACTTCTTTCTTCAGCATGTCATATTTTCTGGATTAGGATGTGCTTGGTATTTTTAATTGTTTTAGTTGGGACAGCTTACTTCCTAATTTTTACACGTTACAACCAGCAATTTTTTTTTTAGCTTCATTTTTCATGGTTTCAGAATTGCTGCTCATTTGACTCGTCTAATTTTTGAATTATAAGGCTTCGTTTTAGATCCTAGGTATGAATCCCAGATTCATTTCATTCCAGGGAATGAAAGATGACCAGTAATGATTTTTATATGGGCAGTTCAGATTGTTTTGTGTCGGGGAATCCTTGGCTTTTCCCATCCTCTTTTATTCATCTTAAGGAAACAGATCACAAACCCATTAAATTACAACTGAGAATGCTCTTTCTTCTAAAAGTAGCGTGCCCTGTGGCCATGGCAGCTTAACTTTAACATGTTCTGATATGGAGCTATTGTCGCTTACTGTCTGAGGAGGTTTGAATCTAAATGTGTAAGTGGTTACATGGCTAGACAGTCTGTGCTTCAATGCTAACTGGAAATTCCACTGGTTAGCACCTTCCATGGAGAGGGCAATGGCACCCAGCTCCAGTACTCTTGCCTGGAAAATCCATGGACAGGAGAGCCTGGAAGGCTACAGTCCATGGGGTCACTAGGAGTCTGACACGACTGAGCGGCTTCACTTTCACTTTTCACTTTCATGCACTGGAGAAGGAAATGGCAGCCCACTCCAGTGTTCTTGCCTGGAGAACCCCAGGGACGGGAGAGCCTGGTGGGCTGCTGTCTGTGGGGTTGCACAGAGTCGGACACGACTGAAGTGAATTAGCAGCAGCAGCAGCAGCAGCACCTTCTTCGATGCCGTTACAGTCATGGAACAATTAAATCCCAACTTTCTAATCAAGTTGGGAGTAGCCAGTAAAAGCAGCCCCGCATGGAGAACAAACATTTATGTCATCTGCAGGATCCTTGCAGTGTGGGACCTCCTCTGGCAAGTCAGAGATGATGGGAGCCCAGGGCTTTGTTTTCTGTTCCTAGTGTGTGTCTGCATGGCTTTGACTGGCAAATAGGATGAGGTATCATTTAGGTAAAGGTTGGTGAGTGTCATGTGCTAAGGAATCACTTGGGAAACCTGCTGCACAAAAAGTTTTTGGTTTCTGACTGAGCAGCTGTACCCAAAGGCAGCTTCAGCAGTGAAATGCCTGACCTTCTCCAGGGGCATCCTGCCAGCCCTCTCCCTGCCGAGGGCCTCTGACAAAAGTGGCCAGAAGTGGTGGCATCGGGGCAATCTTAAAATTAGCCAAAAGGTTCTTTTTCTGTAGTTTTGCTTCTGGACACATAAGCCCTGCTGGTAACAAGGGACTTCTCGTCTCTGCTTCTGGGCAGGCTGCTCCTCTTCACCCTCCTCCTGCTCCTCCCCTGGTCACTGCCGACTTGGAGTGCAGCAGAAACAAGGAAGCTTATTTCTCAGCCGGAAGGGAACACACACCAACACAGTACTGCATGCTAAGTTAATCAGCATCCTGTAGGTGCTGAACTTGATCAGTTTGTTCTTTGAAAATGGACAGGTTCCTCAAAACTCAAGAAAAAAACCTTTATATGACTTTAGGAACATGTTAGTTCATTCATCAGAGGGAGAGAGGAACATGTAAAATGGCATAAACCCATACTATCTACTCAAATCTAAATTAAACACCAGTGAGCTAAAGGGAAAGTTCCACGGCCTTCTGAACAAATTCCTGAGTCCAATAGGACAACTTAGTCATTTGCCCAAAGAAGGTACCTTTTCCTTTTTTAAATATTCTACTGAGTGTCTGCCCAGGAACCTGCTGCTGCTGCTGCTGCTGCTGTGAAGTCACATCAGTCGTGTCCGACTCTGTGCGACCCCATAGACGGCAGCCCACCAGGCTCCCCCATCCCTGGGATTCTCCAGGCAAGAACACTGGAGTGGGTTGCCATTTCCTTCCCCACTGGAGTGGGTCGCCAGTGCCTTCTCCGCCAGGGACCTTCTAGTTTTTGATTATTCTGTGTATGTATGTGTGTATGTATCTCAAGGCTATGACTCTGCTTACAGTGTTTAACCTTTATACAAAAAGAGAAAAGTTGGATGTGGTGGCATCCACTTACTGCACTCGCCGTGTTCTTTTAAATGGCCTTTCTTCATCCCACAGTCTGTCGACAGGGACTCCTATGGGGAGCCAGGAACTTCTCGCCTGCGCAGCCTCTCCTGGCTTCTCTCAGAAAATCAGAAGCAGGATTTAAGCCAAATAGTCTCAATGAAGTGTTGCCCTCACTCCTTCCTCGCCAAATTACCTTCATTCCCCTTCGTACCTAGTTCCTGTTGTTTCTTTCTTTCTTTTTTTTAAAATTTTATTACTTATTTTGGCTGTACTGCATCTTCTCTGTGGTGCATGGGCTTCTCTAGTTGACATGAGTGGGTTCTAGAGTGCATGGGCTCAGTAGTTCTGGCACGTGGGCTCAGCTGTGACTTGTGGGATCTTAGTTCCCTGACCAGGGATCGAACCCTGGGCCCCCAGCATTGGGAGTGCAGATTCTTAATCACTGCACCACCAGGGAAGTCCCCTGTTGTTTATGAAGGCAGAAGGCAGCTCACTACTCAGCTTTAGCTCCCATTGACACTTAAGGATTTCAGTAAAGTAAAATTTCTGTAAAATTTGTTCCCAGAGTTTCCAGGCTGGGCGATCTTGTATTATTGTTGTTCAGTCACTAAGTCGTGTTTGACTCTTTATGACCCCATGGACACACCAGGCTTCCTTGTCCTTCATTATCCCCTAAAGTTTGCTCAGACTGATGTCCATCGAGTCGGTGATACCATCCAACCATGTCATCCTCTGTTGTCCCCTTCTCTGCCTTCAGTCTTTCCCAGCATCAGGGTCTTTTCCCATGAGTCAGCTCTTCATATCAGGTGACCAAAGTATTGGAGCTTCAGCATCAGTCCTTCCAATGAGTATTCAGGGTTGACTTCCTTTAGGATTGACCGGTTGGATCCCCTTGCAGTCCAGGGGACTCTGAAGAGTCTTCTCCAACACCACAGTTCAGAAGTGTCAGTTCTTCAGTGCCCATCCTTCCTTAGGTGATTCATTTTTACTGAGGGAGCAATAGCCCAGTGACTGAGGACTCTTCTGTAGTTTGCACTTCCTGGTGGCTATGGAGTGCTGCTGTTGCCAGCTATGTCCATCCCTTTCCCATTGTCTCAGAAAAGTCTCTGTGGTCCAGATTTATAGGATCAGAGAACAGACGTGGTACTTTAGATAAGCTGCAGATGGCATTCAGTGGGAGAGGGGTTTAACATACCAGTGTTTCCTTGCTGCAAGTCCCTTTCTGGTTTGCTCTGTGTCCCTTTGTGGAGTCTCACGGGGTCTCAGTTCAACTGCGGGACCCTTTCGTCCTTAATTTCAGCAGGACTGCTAAGGCCTCAGGCCCAGTGGCTAGGCTTTGGTGTGGTTTCTCTTTTCCTCTGGGGGAGTCTCTCTGGTGGAGGCTTCAGCAGTGGGTCACTGTCTTGCCTTGCCTCTCCCCTTCTCACCCCCTCTGTGTGCACAGCGGTAAGTGGACCAGTGTCCAGCCTCTGGAGAACAGCCAAAGGAAGAAAATCAAGAGGCCTCTGTCTAGGTTGCAGTGACATGAATCTCTGGTCCCTGACTTTGCTAGCATAGGGGTCTCAGGGGTGCTCAAGGCGACTTTGATCTTCATCACTTCCCCCAAATCATCGCCTGCCTACATAGAATCTAAGTAAAAATGATGTGCTAGCTATTGGTATGTAAGATCAAGACAAGCCACCTGCCTTTAGTCTCTAACTAGAATGCTTCTTCTGTGCTCCTCCCGTATAGATATTCTGGGGCCTCTGCTGCCTGGCAACTCCAGCAGTTTCTTTGTTTAGGTCAGTTTTATAATTTCTGCGGAACTGAAAGGTTGCCACTCAAAATAGCCCCAGGTCAGTTCAAGCATGTGATAGCCTTGTTAGGCCGAGAATGGATAATGAAGGCAGCGACCCGCTGAATTACACTTAATGGAGAAAGACTGGCACTGAGTATTATCATTGCCACATTGACTAATGGGCACAGGAAATAGATGGTTAATATTAATGAGTCATCTGACAGGTAGAAAACACATCCTCAAACTTTGTCTTAGGCTGAGGCACTTTCAGATTTCCTTGGATTACTCAGGTTATTTTCCTGGGTACAGAGACCAATGCACTAGATCCAGAAGCTTATTGGAGATGCATCTTAGGAGGGTAGATGCCTTTCAGTGATGTGGTGCCTATGTGGGATAAGTGTCAGACGTAGGTCTCCAGGTGACCCTACCATTCACTACCCAGCACTGTTGCTCAGCTGTGTCCATAGGTTGCAGTTCTGATACTTCAGTTTCACCCCAGAGATTTTGAGTCACTGGTCTGGGGTGTGGCCAGGGTGTTGGGAGTTTTCAAAGGTCCCCGGGTGGTTCAAATGTGCAGCCAGGTTTGAGAACTCCTGTCCCAAAAGGTACTAAAAATTTTCAACATGTAGTCTCTGCCTTTTAGGACATCCAGTAAACTTGGTCTGCCAAAGCATCACCTCCATGGTGAGTAAATAACAGTGTAAGAATGAAGTAACAATATGAAACGATGGAAGACATGCCTGGCACCTTCCCTTTAGTCCAGAATGTACATGACAGAGGGTGAATGAAGTTGTGTGCTGAGAATTTTGGTAGAAAATGGCAGCTAAGTCTTCTGGAAAAAGAGTGGGATGTAGATACTGACATTCGTTCCCTTCTGAGTTCCCACTAATCTTCCTCTGTAAGGGGCTAAATTCATAAGGATGGGGACAGTGGGACTGGAGACAACATGAACGGCAACTCACTCCAGTATTCTTGCCTGAGAATCCCATGGGCAGAGGAGCCTGGTGGGCTACCATCCATTGGGTTGCAAAGAGTCAGACATGAGTGACCAACTAACTGAGCAGCACAGTTTCAGAAAAATTTGATTTCAAGTTAATGTTGTTGAATGTATTGGTTTGTGTTCTCTGTGTAAGAAATTATCCATGCTTGAAAAATAAGGATATTGCTAGTTTTGTAAAACTTCTATGTCTGTACAAATTCAAGTAACATTAGAATGCACATTTAAGTTAACGTTTGATGTCTTTTTTGTTTAAAGAGTGTTTACATATTTTGAATCCTGTCATAAAAGTTGGTGGATGACATAGTTAAATTGATCGTTTAGGATCTAATGCTGGCCACAGACTTTGGGACACTGAGACATAGAAGTGGGAAGACCAATAGCAGGATGATTCCTGATTACAGAGGTGCCGGGGTCCAGCCCCGGTGGATCCAGGGTAATTAGAAGGGGAGACGGAGTCGGTGTCCTAGGAGAAAACTTATTTAATTACAGATATAGAGAAAGATTAGAAACGGATAGTGTAGTAGGAAATATTAGTGGAGAAAAAGAGGCTGAATAACTTGGTTTACGTGGAATACCAATCACCACCTACGTAGGCCACAGGCATCTTTCCGTTCTTCTGAAGGAGAGGAGGCACTGAGGTCTCCCCAGTCTGATCTTAGAAGCCCAGGCAGAATTAGCAGACTTGCTGAGTACCCACATTCCAGATGGAAATTCAGCCAGAAAAATGGGGAGCAAGAAAGAAATGACACAGGGGAATCAGTCTTTCCAGAAACTGATCCAAATTTTTTATTTTTAGGTTTGCTTATATACCTTTTGTTACACATAGGGATGAATACAGAGTCACGTGGGGGTCAGCAGTCCTGACCTTTATCAAAATCAGGTGCTTCACATAAATGTATAAAAAAAGGTCTTAGAGGTTTTACATCCTCTTCTGGCCATGAGGCCTGCTGACATTTTACAACCCTTTCTTTCTGATAACCAAAAAACTTATTTTTTCCAAGGGTGTTTTTTCTTAAACCAAGCACCACCCTCTGAAGGTAGCAGATAAAGTTGCATTCCTATAGGGTTATGGTGTAGTAAGTTACAATCAAGAAAGGAATTTATTTAACCAAAGGTTAACATGATTAATCTTAAAGGTTAATACATATTTCTCCTATATGCTAGTGATATTCATTATAAGAGCAGGGAATATGGAGATTTAGCAGCAAACATCAGCCTAACAAATGAAAACCCTTCACCAATGTTCCCCTTAAGATCTATTTAGTCTTAAGATAGTGATAAAGTTACATTTTTACATAGCAAGGACACAATGATTTATAACAAAGTACAGTGATCTATAACAGAAGAGAGAATTCATTCTAACATCATAAAGTCTAGTATTGCTAACATCAAAAACTACTATATTTCCTTTTCTATATTTCAAATACATTGATTGATATATTCCCAGGTGCCTAAGGATATGGAGGCCTGGCAGCAATCATTGACTCAATAATGAGAAAAGCCCTATGCTAATTAAAACTTTCAAAATACTCCAAACTCTGTGCTGTTTATGGTTGAGAGGTAGTAAACAGTCATGTGTGTAGTGGCAGGAGTATGGATAATCCTGTCACACAAGCTAGTTTGCCAGCAGAGAGGTTTGACCTGAGATATGTCACACCCAGGGCAGGGAATTAGCAGCAATTATTGGCACAACAAATGAAAAACCCTTCACCAATATAATTCCTAACCAACCCACTGTACTAATAATTTCTAACTTCCCCAAAGAATCTGCCTTTAGTAAGTCTAAAACATCTCATGCCTCTCACGGTTGGGAGGCTGTAAACAATCACATGTGGCCCGACAAACCTATACAGGCAGGCTAGATAACCTTCAGAGGAGTTTGTAAGTTGAAACACTCTTGTCATGCCCAGGAATTTTTATTGACTTGGAGCTGCACATTTACTCTTTCTCCGAGAGAACTGGTAGGGAACAGCCCCCTATAAAGTCAGAGGGGTAGGTGAGAGCATGAAACAGTAAAGTAGGTAGACTCTGGTTTGGTGGGATAGATGCTCAGGAACAGGGGTTTTCCTGAGGCTCGATCACGCCTTTGCGTATGCCGAACCTCCTTCCTCATGACCTTTGCCAAGGGCAGAGTTCCTCATGCTGGCTCCCGGCACAGAGGTTCTTAAGTTTTAGTGCACATCAAAGTCACCTGGAAGGCTCACTCCATCGCAGATTATCGGCTGCTGCCCCCAGAGTTTCTGATTCAGGTCTTCCATGGGGCCCAAGCATTTTTTACTTCTAGCAAGTCTGCAGATGCTGCTGCTGGTGGTCCAGGATCTGTAGTTTGAGAACCACGGAGTCTGTCTGAGAGGTGGTGGGCATCTGACCCGTGGCAGTGGAGGAAAGGTGGAGCCAGGAAGGGGTCAGTGAAGAATCAGTCGGGCAGAACCAAGAGGATGCATGGTTTTTTGCAGGTGGAGGCAGATGGAAAGTAAAGGATTTAGAGCAGTTGTCAGGGGTTAAATATTGACCATAAAGTTTTCATTGGGTACACAGTTAGGAGGCCCTTGGTGACTTGTAACCTACAAAATAAAATAAATTTCATAGAAGAGTGGGGTCAGAAACAGATTAGGTGGCTAAAGTTTGAGGAGATATGATTATCCTGTAAGAGTGATAGAATATAGATTTCTTTAATTCTGAGACATTGGATTGTGCTCTGGACCATCGCTTATTTTAGCTGGCCATCTGGTTTGAACCATAACTAAAGGCTTCATCAAATTGCACATTGTGATACTTGCTAACTTTCCCCCTGACCTCTTGTTTAAAAATGGATCTGACATTTAAAAGGTTTATTTCAAATAAACTAGTTTGTTTCAAGTGCAACGCATCCTTCTGAATGTATGTGTACTGGTTTTAAATCAGTGTGGCAACTATTTCTCTTTGATTTTGTTACGTGTGGTGACTTTCAGGCTGCCTCTTGGATCCTGCTCCGTGGATTCTCGAAACAAGCCAAAACGAAAACTTCAGCTATGGAGTTCTTTTTTCTTTTGTAATTATTTTTTATTGGAGTACAGTTGATTTACAATTTTGTGTTAGTTTCAGAGTTATCGAGTTCTAATGGTTCTATATTGGGGTTTCTCTCACTGCTGTCCCTACTGTGACTGTTGGAGTCCACTCCCTCCTTATTTCTCTTTCCTTTTTTAACAATTAAAAAAATTGAAGTGTAGTTGATTTATTGGGTTTCCAGGTGGCAGAGTGGTAAAGAACCTGCCTGCTAGTACAGGAGATGCAAGGGACTCAGGCTTGGTCCCTGGGTTAGGGTGATCCCCTGGAGTAGGAAATGACAACCCTGAAAAATTCCATGGACAGAGAAGCTGGTGGGCTTCATTCCAGGGGTTTGCAAAGAGTCGGACATGACTGAGCACAAGTTGATTTATAACGTGTTAGTTTCTGGTATATAGCAAGTGATTCAGTTATACATATATGTATAAATATATATATATATATTCTTTTCCATTATGGTTTGTCACAGGACATTGAACGTGTTCCCTACGCTGTACAGTAGGACCGTGTTGTTCATTCATTCTGTATATACTAGTTTGCATCTCCTAACCCCAAACTCCCAGTCCATCCCTACCCCCCCACCCCTTGGCAACCATAAGTCTGTTCTCTATGCACGTAGGTCTGTTTCTGTTTGTAGATAAGTTCATTTGTATCATAATTTAGATTCCACATGTAAGTGATATCACATGGTATTTTTCTTTGACTGACTTCACTTAGTATGATCATCACTAGCACCATCCATGTGGCTACAGATAGTGTTATTTCACTCTTTTTTATACACCCTCCTTATGTCTGATCTGAATGATTGCAATCTTTGTCTTGAGTCTGTTCTTACTCTCCTCCCTACTCTATTTCGTGTTATATATATCAGTGAGATTAATTTTTCCACAGTACAGCTCTGATCATTATACTTTCTTGCTTAAAATATTCCTCCCGTTGAATGGTAAAGTCCAGTTTCCTTAGCCTGTGTTTAAGACTGGAAGGTGGTCTGGCTTTGATTTTTCTTTCCAGCTTTGGTCCCCCCAGCCCCACCACACTCTTGGCTGCATCCACACTGTTGCCAGTTGCCCCTCTGTGTATATGGTGTTGCTTCTGCACCTCAAAAAGTCCTCCCCTGCTTCAAATCTGACCCTACATCTGACCCAGTTCTTCTTTTTCAGCCTTGGCCATGTCGAAGTAATTTCTCTTGATTCTTCTATTTCCATCCAACATCGCATCCATAACTCATATACTTATTTTGTCCCATGTTTTACTTATATTTACAGTTCATCTTCTTATCTCCCATGAGGCCCAGGATAGCGCCAAGCATGGAAATTGGTTGAATGAATGCAAGAGTGGGCAGCTGGTTGTCAAGACTTAGTGCAAATCAAGTGATGATTCATTTAACTGCCACAGCAAGAGAATTACCTATTAGGAGTGACTTCTAATGGGATTTTATTTTTATAGCTGCTGTGAGGAGGGCTTAAGGGACTTCCTTAAGGACAGTTTGTCAACTCCGTCAGATCTTTCTTCCATCAGAAATCTTTTTTATTTAACTTAATTCTTACTTTTTGATTGTGTCCCAGGTAGTTCAGTGAGCTGAACACTATTCTGATGCATGTGGGCTGTCACTATATTATGCCATTTATGGCATGCTTATTAAGTATTGCCTGGGGACCCATATTTAAGTATATGTGACACATGTCTGAAATTAATTTGGTGACCAGCTGTGTTTTTCCACACAGTGGTTATTAATTAGGTGAATTAATGAGTTCACTAGCCTCTGTAATGATCACCAGGAATGTTCTCCTTTTCTGAAAAATTAATTGTTATTGGAGTATAGTTACATTACAGTGTTGTGTTAGTTTCTGCTGTTTAGCAAAGTGAATCGGCTGTGTGTATCCATATATCCCCCTTTTCTGGATTTCCCTCCCACTTAGGTCACCACAGAGCGCTGAGTAGAGGTCCCTGTGCTGTGCAGGAGGCTCTCATGTTCCTGTCTGATGCACAGTGTCAGTTGCACATACACATCAAGCCCAACCTCCCAGTTCATCCCACATCCGCTTCTCACCTTGGTATCCATATGTTTGCTCTCTTTGTCTGTGTCTCTATTTTACTGCTTTGCAGAGAAGATAAATCTTTACAGTTTTTCTAGATTCTGCATGTATGCATTAATATATGATATTTGTTTTTCTCTTTCTGACTTAACTTTGCAGTCTCTAGGTCCATCCACATCTCTGCAGATGGTCCAGTTTTATTCCCTTTTATGGCTGAGTAATATTCCCTGGTATATATGTACTTCATCTTTATTCCTCTGTTGATGGACATTTAGGTTGCTTCCATGTCCTGACTGTGGTAAACAGTGCTGTAATGAATAGTGGGGTGCATTTATCTTGTTGATTTGTGGCTTTCTCTGGGTGTTTGCCCAGGACTGGAATTTCTGGGGCATATGGTAGTTCTATTTTTAGTTTTTTAAGGAACTTCCATATGGTTCTTCATAGTGGCTGTTCCACTTTTTGATAAATTTCATTGATGTTTTCTGACTACTTTTATTTTCTCACTGAAGTGTGAACTGGAAAAGTACTGTACACAAGTACTTAGCTGTACAAGTGCCATGTAGGGTTTTTTGGTTATAATTGATTTTAGAGAAAAAAGTCCAGCTAGAAAAGGAAATGATAATGCTATCGGTTATGAAATTATGAAACTTTTCAGATTTAGAAGAGAATGATATCATTAAATCTTCCAAACTAACTTCTTTTTGACTTCAAGCACTTGGGCCTTTTAGACTGTTTTACTTTGGGGACCATGTTATGGATTGTAATTTATGGTGTCTGTGTTTAGCTCTGCCTGAATATGGACCTTGAGTTATGTCTCTAGCCTGTGACTCACAGATACTTTAAAAAGGGCTGATAGAGTTAGTGAATGTTATTTATTTTCTGGTTAAAGCTGGTCCTTCATTCTCTTGAGCTTTGTTTTATTAATAGCTCTTCAGTTGGGACTTAGAATTGGTTTAATGTCGACTTTCTCCTGTTTACAAAGGGAAAGCTCATTTATTTTTCATGCTTCTTTGTCGTGTTGTTCCCTCTGCTTCTGAGAAAAGGGCACCGGCCTATTTAGACAGGGACGTTTCGGCTGTTTGTAAAGTGAGGCGGGTTAATTGAAATTGACAGCTTGGTAACGTCCTCCGTGGTGAGTGACGCACATGGATGATGTCGGTGTGCTGTGTGGCCTTCTAGGCAGGAGTCTGCCGGAGGAATGTGTGTGCTTTGAGCTCTGGTTTTGACGTAGGTACTGGGTATGGATATGTTTTAGGAAACATCTCATTTCCATATAAATGAAGGAAGATTAAAAAAAAGCTTTTTTTTTTTTTTCTAAGATGGTTTTCCCTGAAATTCCAGCTGCTATCACAAGGATGATGAAAATAGTTCTTTTGCTTTTCTGGAAAAACAACTTTAGTTATTATTCATGCATAATGAAGTTGTTATAGGTTTATTCAGAAATACATTTTGTATTCATTCATTGGAATATTTTTTCCAGTATCAGCTATGTGTACATTTATTTGAAAAAATGTGTTTTTGTGTGCATTTCTCTAAACAACACTCTAGGCTCTTAATACGTTTTAGATAGCTTCACTTAATATATGTGTATAGTTTCATCAATAAGTATGTCCATTTGATTATCAGAAAAGGAAGAACCAAATAGGTCATTTTCTTTCTTACTGAGAGAACTCTGGTTCTTCTTCTGAGACATAATAAAACATCAGTTTGACTAAAATGAGTTTTTGTGTTTTTCTTTCCATGTGTCACTTAAAGAAGAATCTTACTTAACCTTAGAGGGTTGTATAGTGCCTGTCCCCTAAAACCCAGGCATTCAGATTACATTTGTTTAGATTTAGTTTCATGCAAGACAAGGTGACTTTGTTAGTGGGAAATTGGTCTCCTTAAATCACACTGATCATGCTCAGAAACAAAGTTTTAGCTTACACACAAGTGTTAAAATACCAGTGGTTGATATTCCACTTATACTTGGTCCCCTACAGGCCTGTAGCCCTCATCAAATTCAGTGTTGGCCGATTGCTGCAGATGCCCAGGGCTCTGGGGGTACTGAGTTGGTTCTGTTCTGCCAGGGTCATGTGGTCAACTCTGTGGATCATGTAAGGAGGGGTGTTACTCAAATGCCAGGTGAGCAGCACAGAGTTCAGGACCAGACATTGGTTTGCTCACACCCAGTCAGGATGGTGGTGCAGAGCCCTGGCACCAAGTGGACAACTGCTTGGATAGAACTGCAGTATATCAGAATCAGCTGGCCCTCGTTTCCAGGCAGTGTCTTAGAAGGCTTTGGCTGCCGGGGGCTCAGTCCTTAACTTGCATAGTCTCCAGGCTTCTGCACAGGTATAGCTGCAGCCGCAGAGCATTTGTTCCTCCATCCAGGAGCTACCCTTGATTGGCAGCCCTTCTTTCCCACTCCTAGGATATCTTTTTTGTTGTTGTTGTTGTTGTTTTTAAGTGGAAATATAGATGGTGCAATATTCTGTGAGTTTTATGAAATGATCACCACTATCACTTTGATCACCGAGACCATTTTGACCATCTGTACTCTGGGGTATATCTCACTTGTGGAAGGTCAGCAGTGACTGGGCCTCTTGTGTGTAGGGCTTCTGAGGTGGCTCAGTGGTAAAGAATCTGCCTGCAGTGCAGGAGATGCAAGAGAAGCGAGTTCAGTCCCTGGGTTGGGAAGATCCCTGGAGGAAATGGTAACCTGCTCCAGTATTCTTGTCTGGAGAATCCCACGGACAGAGGAGCCTGGTGGGTACCAGCCCACGGGGTCGCAAAGAGTTGGACACGTCTGAGTGTCTGAACATACACGGGTTTGCCTGTGTAGCCCTCCTCTGCCCAATGGTAGACCGCTGTCTTGATGAAGGAGGGTGACGGCCTCCTTCTGTGCCTATTCATGGTCTTGCTAATGGAACAAGATTGTGATTTCTAGGTTACAGTTGCTTGTCACAGCTCTGCCACTATGACTGACCTCCTTCCTTACCCCTCTCCAGCCATCACCCCAGATGGAGAGAGGACTCACTGTAGAGTGACTCCAGGTGCCCTTGACTTCACCTGCCATGCTGAGTAGGCTCCTTCTCTTGGTGGTCTGGGGATCTTGAAGACTGCTTATGGGCCCCTGTGCCTCAGGGCCAGCCTTTAGGATTTCTCTGCTCCCACTTGCCTCTTCTCTCACAGCGCTTAATTAAATCCCATTGATTTTCTAGTGTCATGCAGACATTTTCTCCATTTTATTTTCATTACCACTGTCCTGATAATATTTTACATTCTTAAAATACTTCTGGTTTGCAAAGCACTTGTACATGCCTATTGTGTTTGATTCTGATTGATAGGCAGGTTAGTGATTTTTATCCTAATTTTATGAATGAAGAGACTGAAGCCCAGTCTAAGATTACACACTCAGAAAGTGGTAGAACCACATCTAAACCTGTGAGTTCTGACCTGAAGCCCACATTTTTGACCACCCTACTCACTAGTATATATGGGTCAGGAGATCCCTTGGAGACAGAAATGGCCATACATTCTAGTATTCTTGCCTGGGAAATCCCTTGGACAGAGAAGCCTGGCAGGCTACAGTTGGTGGGGTTGCAAAGAGTTGGACATGACTAAGCTACTGAGCACTTCCCATCTTTAGCTGCCGTTACTCTCTAGTCTAGTCAAGCCTATGGTTTTTCCTGTGGTCATGTATGGATGTGAGAGTTGGACTGTGAAGAAAGCTGAGTGGGGAAGAATTGATGCTTTTGAATTGTGGTGTTGGAGAAGACTCTTGAGAGTCCCTTGGACTGCAAGGAGATCCAACCAGTCCATTCTGAAGGAGATCAGCCCTGGGATTTCTTTGGAAGGAATGATGCTAAAGCTGAAACTCCAGTACTTTGGCTACCTGATGCGAAGAGTTAACTCATTGGAAAAGACTTTGATGCTGGGAGGGATTGAGGGCAGGAGAAGAAGGGGACGATAGAGGATGAGGTGGCTGGATGGCATCACTGACTGGATGGACGTGAGTCTGAGTGAACTCCAGGAGTTGGTGATGGACAGGGTGCTGCGATTCATGGGGTCACAGAGTTGGACATGACTGAGCAACTGAACTGAACTGAACTCTCTAGTCTCTTTGTACTTCATCTACCTTGATTTACTTCCCAACTCTGAATTTGCACATTATTTCTTGCCTCTGTGTCTTTGATCACTGTTCCTTCTACCTGTGCCTAGTGAAATTCTGCCCATTTTTGCAATGCCCAGTTCCACCACATTCTCTTTCATGAAACTTGGCATGATTCTTCCAGGCCTGAAAGAATCTCTTCTTCCCCCTCCTCTAATAACATTTTATTTTTATATCTCTTTCCTGTATCATAGTTATTTATATTTGTCCTATCTCCCTTTTAACTTGTAGGTTGTTTGAATATTTAAATGTTTAACATTCTTTAAATGGTATCTCATCTCTATCATTTATCGTACCTTGTATATGGCCAGCTACATATTGTGTGAATGTTTATTCCATGGGGAAAAATAAATTATATCAAGTAATACATTCACTGGGTCAGAGTTGTAGTTCTGATGGTGTCAGAAGAATGTAGGGCTTGATAGTACACCTTGCCACATCTATCTAATAACTTAGAAAGTTAAATTTGAGGTATCTCCCTTTGTTAGTATAGCCTCAGTTTATCTTATTTCTTAGGTATCCTAAGCTCATTTATTGAAGAGTGTATCTAACTTGCAACAAATCGAGCACATTGTTTATCTTAAAAAAATATTTTAAAATTGAAGTATAGTTGTGTTGGGATAATTATTGCTATATGCAAAGTGATTCGGTTATACATATATATACATATATGTATATGTGTGTTGTGTGTGTGTAAAAAATATTCTTTTCCATTATGCTTTATCTTAAAATTTCATTTCAGTGTTCCATATTTTTAGTAGTCTCCAACTGGTTATTGCTAATATTATTGCATTTCTTGGCAAATAAAAGATCTAACTTCTGAGTCCCATAGTCATTTTTATTTTGCCC
>SJYC01001019.1:0-30394 GCA_006408675.1 Madoqua kirkii
ATGAAAATTATGTAAAGATTTAATGTAGGCATTCACCTCATATGGCACCATTATTTGTAAATAAAGCATATTTTTGTCAGTAGAAATGTACATTTAACTCTTAATCATGTAACAGTTTATCAAGACCATGCCACATTTATTAAACAAACATGCATGCCACATTAGAACTTAATTCATGTACTTTTGTGCACAGTGTTTAGTTTTGATATGGCACTCTATCTTTGTGAAAAATATATTTAAGATTTGGTACAGAATCAATCAATTGTATTGGCACTAATCAGATCAAATATTTAAATTTTCCATGGCATAGAAAATACTCTGTCACAATTTATCTCTTCCCTTTATAATAAAGTTTGTGGACCATGGCGGTTTTCTGTTTTAGTCAGAATAGACAGTGGATATTCACAAATTAAAAGCCCTAGCTAGGTGTTTTGCCTACACTCTAGCTGGAAATGAATCAGCTATAGTTTTTCTGGCAGTTAAACATTTCCTTCTGTATTGTGGCCAACAAATGTCTAAATAAAGGCTTTGTCAGCAATAATGCATTTCATAAGCTTCTTTTCTTTGGGAGGCAGAGGGGTTGGAAGGAAATGCAGGTCTCTTCATAAACTGTAAATACAAGAGGTAAGGAGAGAAAATGCCAGCTGAAGCAGAAGCAGGGGATGTTCTTGTAAAGCTGGTGATAGAGCAAACCGTGAAGTAGCAAAAAATAAAGACAGGAACCTGGGTCTCCATCAGGGTGGAGAAGACTGCCGTGGACTTAAGGAGAATCTGCCATTCAAAAGAAACAGTATCCAGAGCATTCTTCATACAGCGTTCTTGTCTCAGCAAACTACTATTGCTTTCCAGGAAAAGCTGTGAATTTCCACATCAGTGTCTAAATTAAGACTGAAGAAATTAAGCTAACTGGCAACTTTTTTTTTGGTTTGAATTCATTCATAAACACAGTGAAAGGAGAAAGGGGATAACATTAAGTTTTCCTCCAAAGCTGGGAAGTCACTCACACTCTGAGTAGGTATTTCAGAGCTGTGCTAAAAATATCTCAGTTCTTTTTCACAGTTTTTCCAAGATAATGTGAGGTGCTATATTTTGAGAGACTGGTTGACAAAATCTCCTTTCAAAAAACCTTGGTAAATTAATCTTTGTGTTTATTACTAGGGGAAAAGGAAGTTGATCTTAGGCTTAATTTTTACACAAATATGTTTTATTCTAAAAAAAAATAAAGCAATGAATAATATATTATTATTTTCTTTCTGATAACCTTTAAGGGCCTTTACAAAAAACATCGACGAGTGAAATAAAATCGGCAAACTTTTGTTTGAAAGTTTGTTAAGGTGCACACAGACATGATGATTACGAACCATAGAGTACTGAGTTTTCAAGAGTGAAATCAAACCAAAACCTTGGTAAGGTTTCATTGACATCATAGGAGAGTAAGTGTTTGGGAAGGTCAGTGATGGTGCCCTGCAAGGCACACGTGTCAGGCCAGGGTGAAGGGTGCATCGCTCAGAAGCTCAGCCGTTGGTGAGCTGTTCTCCAGGGTCTGGCCTCCCTTATTTTCCATTTCAGGCCCTGCCACAGTCACACTGGATGAGTGTTTCTTTGCCGGTTTACGTTGTTAATTCCTTGCAGAGATGAATGATGACAAAAATTCAAATCCAGTTCCCTCATTCGTCTGTGGGTGTATCCCCCTGAGCTGTGAATGACCAGACTCCTCCAAAGGCTGGTGGTCTTCTCCATCTGAAGTGTTGCCTCTTGCCGCCATTCTTTGTTCATGTGCTGTATCTCCTAAAAGGACAAATCCTCCTGCTTCTGTCTCTGGCACTGACGGCTTTTTAGATTCAGGAGGCTTTCTGAAGAAGTGAAACATCGCTGCCGCTGCTGTTACCCGATGCTTGTGCCTCGGTCTGCCTTGCTTCCAGGGTTCAGCTTTTTCAGAAAATTTTATTGGAAAATATTTAATTTTTACCCTGGGTAGGTTTAATAGCTTATAGGACCACTTTATTCACAAGGAAAACTAATTTAGAACTAGCTGTGGGTTCTGAAGATACTGAGGTCTTCAGTTTTTTTAACCTCAGTTCAGTTCAGTCACTCAGTCGTGTCCGACGCTTTGCGACCCCATGAATCACAGCACGCTAGGCCTCCCTGTTCATCACCATCTCTCGAAGTTCACTCAGACTCACGTCCATCGAGTCCCTGATGCCATCCAGCCATATCATCCTCTGTCATCTCCTCCTCCTGCCCCCAATCCCTCCCAGCATCAGAGTCTTTTCCAATGAGTCAACTCTTCGCATGAGGTGGCCAAAGTACTGGAGTTTCAGCTTCAGCATCACTCCTTCCAAAGAAATCCCAGGGTTGATCTCCTTCAGAATGGACTGGTTGGATCTCCTTGCAGTCTAGGAGGTAATTGATTGTCACCTTAAACCACGACTACTTTTTCCTAATTGTTGTTTCTTTGCACTCTTCTCACTGTTTCTGGCCTTTGCTTGTGGCAGAGATGGGTTCACTGGTGGACTCAATTTGCCCATTTGTGATTCTTTGGACAGAGAAGTCAGCCGCTGTTGTTTTGATGTTTGGCATCATTTAGTGGTTGATAACCTCAACAGAGAGTATGCTGCCAGATGTCCAACTTCTTAATCACATTCTCTTTATAAAAAAAATGAAAGTTAGAAAGTAGTGGTATGACTTTATATTTAATCTTTAACAAATGAGAAGTTGAGTCATTTATTTAAGTGGTCAACCATCTATACTTATGCATTCTTCACATTTTCATTGATTCAGGGGATTATGGAGTTACACAAAGATACTAGCCTAAAACTTAAGCAAAGGTAACAAAATATAAGAAAATGGTATGCTATATGAATATCTTTTCTCATTTTTTAATTTTTAAAATTTATTTTTTAGTATGTTGAAGTATAGTTGACTTAGTATTTTGAAGTATAGTTGATTTACAATATTGCATTAGTTTCTGGTGTACTGCTAAGTGATTTAGTTTTTTATACATATATATATATACTTTTTTATATTTTTTTCCATTATGGTTTATTACAGGATATTGAATATAGTTCCCTGTGCTATACAGTAGGACCTTGTTTTATCCATCCTATATATAATAGTTTGCATCTGTTAATCCCAACTCCCAGTCCATTCCTACCTGCTCCCTACCCCACGCCCCCCAACCCTGGGAACAATAAGTCTATTTTCTATGTCTGTGAGTCTGTTTCTGTTTCATAGATAAGTTCATTTGGGTTGCATTTTAGATTCTACATATAGGTGATATCATATGGTATTTGTCTTTCTCTTTCTGACTTCCCTCGCTTAGTATGATAATCTCTAGTTCCATCCATGTTGCTGCAAGTGAATGTCTTCTATTCCTGTTACTGTATTATCAGTAACCATAAGTTTACCTGAAATATTAATCTTACTCAATATCTTAAGTTCAGTAAGAAGTAATTCAGATATTACTTACTCTTTTCTGCCTTAGTCCAAGGCTGTTGGACATTGCAAAACTTTCAGAGTAGGCATACTTTTTTCCTTCATGTGAACTCACAGCCACTAATCACCTAAGTAAACATTAATTGAGTTTGTTTGCAGTACTTTGTATCTGTCCCTCTTACAACTGTTGTAGGAAGGGGTACCCCTTCCAGGGCCTGAAACTGGGTTCTTGTCTAACACTCGGAAGTGAATTGTCCGAGGAGACACATGTGCTGACAAAGCAAGAGATTTTACTGGGAAAGGGCGCCCAAGTGGAGAGCAGCAGGGTAAGGGAACCCAGGAGAAGAGCTCTGCCACGTGGCTCGCAGTCTCAGATTTTATGGTGATGAGATTAGTTTCCGTGTTGTCTTTAGCTAATCATTCTGACTCAGAGCCCTTCCTGGTGGTGCACGGCTTGTTCAGCCAAGATGGACACCAGAGAGAAGGATTCTGGGAGGTGGTCGGACATGTGGTGTCTCCTTTAGACCTTTCCTGAACTCTTCCAGTTCCATGTTCCTTACCAGGACCTCCTGTTGTAAAACAGCTCATGCAGATAGTTACTCTGGTGCCTGGCCAGGGTGGGTGGTTTCAATTAGTGTGCTTCCCCTAACACAGTGATCTTGGGGCCACAGAAATAGATTTGTCCTTATAGCCTTTAGCTGCCATAGGAATTGCAGCTTATCCTAGGTTTTGTTTATCACTTGGTTGAATATCTTAAATTATTATGTGTTTCAGGAATATCCAATTTTTGTACCACCTGACCTAAAGTCTGTAGTCTCTGTGAGATTATGTAATCACATCCTTAATGCATATATATAATCACTACTTAAATGTACTGAATTCTATAAGTTTGGTTCCAAATAGCAAAAAGTTGAGTTTGGTTATTTCAGAAAGTAAGGACACATTCATATAGATTTGATTGCTTTTTTTATTTTTTGATGTGAACTGTTTTTAAAGTCTTCATTGAATTTGTTACAGATTGTTTCTATCTTATGTTTTGTTTTTTTGGCCTCAAAGCATGTGGGATCTTAGTTCTCCTATCAGGAATTGAACCCATATCCTCTGCATTGAAAGGTGAAGTCTTAATCATTGGACTATGAGAGAAGTCCCTACAGTTGAATTCTAAATCCAAAGAAGCCTAGCTCTTATTATCTAATTTAGTCTCTCAAAATAAACATTTGTTGAATGTTTGCAATAAATAATTCAATAATGTATTGACTAGCAAGTGCTAATGCTGTCCTTCCTTGGTGCCTGCTGACTCTAGGCCAGTCCTCTCTGTTCCTGGTGTGGCTCACCGCCAGCCTCACCAGCACTCCTGTCAGTATCCACATGGATGTTCTTCTTAATTTTTTATCCTTTGCTCTAGGGGTCTTGTGTTCCATCCCACCTTAGCTTTTCACTCCTATGGTCCTACCCCAGACTGTCATTCCTAGTCCCTCCATCCTCTCAGTATGAAACCTTCTCAACTCTGACCTCCACCTCAAACCTCCCCAGCTCACTGCCTCTCGTGCCTCCACCCTAAAAATCCTTTGACTGTCTTGATCCCTGAAATTCATGAATCCTGCCACCTTATCACTGACTCTGCCCTGATGATCTTTCTTCCTTTATACCCACTTTAAATTCCATGCCACGATTTGCTTGGCAAAATTCAGTGCTGGTTAAATCCATAATTGTCTGTATCCTCAATCCTGAGCTGAATATTGTTGGAGCAAAACATACCATCTTGTCAGGTGAACTCACTTTCAGCTTAATACTGGTGACCTTCAGGGCCCGCCCAGGCTACATGTTCCCATATGACAATTTCCTATGCTCTTTTCTCAACACTGCCTCCTCAGAATTCCCTGTTGGTGCAGTGGTTAGGATTCCACACTTCCATCCTGGGGGCACAGGTTTGATCCATGGTCTGGGAACTAAGATCCTGCATGCCACAGTGCGACCAAAAAAAAAAAAAACCACTGCCTCCCCCATCCGTGTGTGTGTGTGTGTGTGTGTGTGTGTGTGTGTGACCTGCTCAGTTCTGTCTTTGAGACCCCTTGGACTGTAGCCTACCAGGCTCCCCCATCCTTTTCTTAGCTAATACTTTCATTCACATTTTACTAAGATGGATGGAGCAAACAGAGGACTTCAGCAGACTCTTCGCTGCATCTCCCCGTGTTCCAGCATCAGTGCCCACACGGCCTTCCCTCTGAATGAACGTAAATGTTCCTGTCACTCTCCACACCAGACCCCCTCTTCCTCTGTCACCGTCCCAAGCACATGGTTCCACTCGCTCGTCCTTCTCTTCATTAGTTTTCTCAATCATCAGTTTCCGCCCCCTCACCCCAACTCATCATTTCTACCAGCCTGCAAATATTCTTCTGTTTCTTCCATATTAAAATAACCCCTCTATTGATTCCATATTTTTCTCCAGCTAGTTGTTGCTCCTTTTCTCTTCTTTCCTTTACAGCAAATTTCTCCAAGTAAAATGTTATTATTCCTTGTCTGCAATTTCTAATCTCCCATCCCTCTTGAATTAGGCCTTTGTTTTCACCCTTCCTCCCACCTGGCAGACACTGTTATATCCGGGTCACCAGTAAGAAAATGGTCAGCCCTCATCTCACTTTTCTTTTTTTTTAATTAATTTATTTTTTACTGAAGGGTCATCACTTTACAGAATTTTGCTGTTTTTTTCTGTCAAACTTCAACCTGAATCAGCTGTAGGTATATATACATCCCCTCCCTTTTGAACCTCCCTCCCATGCCCCTCCCATCCCACACTTCTAGGTTGATAGAGAGTCCCTGTTTGAGTTTACGGAGCCATACAGAAAATCCCTGTTGGCTGTCTGTTTTACTTTCCAGTTGACAGCATGTGGCTCAGGTCACTGTAGTCTCTTAGGATCACTTTGTCTGACTTCTAGGCCAGCATGTTCTGCTAGTTTGCCTCCAAATTCTGGCTGTTTTGTCCTTTCCAAGGTTGCTAATTATTTTTCACATCTTGTCTTTTAAAAATGAATGAATGAATGAGCTGTGTCGGCTTTCAGTTGAGGCATGTGGGACCTTTCTTGAATCATGCAGGATCTTTCATTGCGGCATGTGGACTCTGTGGTTGTGGCACGTGGACTCTATGGTTGTGGCGCGTGGACTCTGTGGTTGTGGTGCATGGACTCTGTGGTTGTGGCGCGTGGACTCTGGTTGTGGCGCGTGGACTCTGTGGTTGTGGCGTGTGGACACTGTGGTTGTGGTGCGTGGACTCTGGTTGTGGCACGTGGACTCTGTGGTTGTGTCGCGTGGACTCCCGGGTTGTGGCACATGGACTCTGTGGTTGTGGCACGTGGACTCTCTGGTTGTGGCGCATGGACTCTGGTTTTGGCGCGTGGACTCTGGTTGTGGCGCGTGGACTCTGTGGTTGTGGCGTGTGGACTCTGTGGTTGTGGCACGTGGACTCTGTGGTTGTGGCGCGTGGACTCTGTGGTTGTGGTGCATGGACTCTGTGGTTGTGGCGCGTGGACTCTGGTTGTGGCGCGTGGACTCTGTGGTTGTGGCGTGTGGACACTGTGGTTGTGGTGCGTGGACTCTGGTTGTGGCACGTGGACTCTGTGGTTGTGTCGCGTGGACTCCCGGGTTGTGGCACATGGACTCTGTGGTTGTGGCACGTGGACTCTCTGGTTGTGGCGCATGGACTCTGTGGTTGTGGTGCATGGACTCTGTGGTTGTGGCGCGTGGACTCTGGTTGTGGCGCGTGGACTCTGTGGTTGTGGCGTGTGGACACTGTGGTTGTGGTGCGTGGACTCTGGTTGTGGCACGTGGACTCTGTGGTTGTGTCGCGTGGACTCCCGGGTTGTGGCACATGGACTCTGTGGTTGTGGCACGTGGACTCTCTGGTTGTGGCGCATGGACTCTGTGGTTGTGGTGCATGGACTCTGTGGTTGTGGCGCGTGGACTCTGGTTGTGGCGCGTGGACTCTGTGGTTGTGGCGTGTGGACACTGTGGTTGTGGTGCGTGGACTCTGGTTGTGGCACGTGGACTCTGTGGTTGTGTCGCGTGGACTCCCGGGTTGTGGCACATGGACTCTGTGGTTGTGGCACGTGGACTCTCTGGTTGTGGCGCATGGACTCTGGTTTTGGCGCGTGGACTCTGGTTGTGGCGCGTGGACTCTGTGGTTGTGGCGTGTGGACTCTGTGGTTGTGGCACGTGGACTCTGTGGTTGTGGCGCGTGGACTCTGTGGTTGTGGCGCGTGGACTCTGGTTGTGGCGCGTGGACTCTGTGGTTGTGGCGCGTGGACTCTGGTTGTGGCGCGTGGACTCTGGTTGTGGCGCGTGGACTCTCTGGTTGTGGCGCGTGGACTCTGTGGTTGTGGCGCGTGGACTCTGGTTGTGTCGCGTGGACTCTGGTTGTGGCGCGTGGACTCTGGTTGTGGTGCGTGGACTCTGTGGTTGTGGCACGTGGACTCTGTGGTTGTGGCACGTGGACTCTGGTTGTGTCGCATGGACTCTGGTTGTGTCGCATGGACTCTGGTTGTGGCACGTGGACTCTGGTTGTGGCACGTGGACTCTGGTTGTGGTGCGTGGACACTATGGTTGTGGTGCGTGGACTCTGGTTGTGGCGCGTGGACTCTGTGGTTGTGTCGCGTGGACTCCCAGGTTGTGGCACATGGAGTCTGTGGTTGTGGCACGTGGACTCTGTGGTTGTGTCGCGTGGACTCTGGTTGTGTCGCATGGACTCTGGTTGTGGTGCGTGGACTCTCTGGTTGTGGCGCCAGGACTCTAGTTGTCGCCTGTGGACTCTTTAGTTGTATTTCGTGGACTCTCTACTTGTGGCAAGTGGAACTCTAGTTGGGGCGCCTGGACTCTCTAGTTGGGGCACCTGGACTCTCTGGTTGGGGCGCCTGGACACTCTAGTTGGGGCGCCTGGACTCTCTGGTTGGGGCACCTGGACTCTCTAGTTGGGCGCCTGGACTCTCTAGTTGGGGCGCTTGGACTCTCTAGTTGGGGCGCCTGGACTCTAGTTGGGCGCCTGGACTCTCTAGTTGGGGTGCCTGGACTCTAGTTGGGGCGCCTGGAATCTCTAGTTGGGCGCCTGGACTCTCTAGTTGGGGCGCCTGGACTCTAGTTGGGGCGCCTGGACTCTCTAGTTGGGGCGCCTGGACTCTCTAGTTGGGCGCCTGGACTCTCTAGTTGGGGCGCTCAGGCTCTCTAGTACTCAGGCTTCATTACTGCTGTACGTGGGCACATGGGATCTTAGCTTCCTGACCAGGGATCAAACCTGTGTCCCTTGCATTACACGGTGAATTCTTAACCACTGGACCATCAGGGAAGTCCTCACACCTTGTCTTTTTTAGCACTGGGTTTCTCTACTTGGGAGTCTCATCAGTCCCATGGTTTTTGGTCTTCATGCTGAAGACTTCCAACTCATACACCTAGCAGTCCAACGAATGGCTTTCCCTCTGCGTCTGAAGGCATAGCTCCGATGTAGCGTCTCCACAGTGGGGCTGCTGATCTCTCCCTCCACCTGCTTCATAATTTTCCCTTCCTTGAGTGGTGGTAACTGTCCGCGGGCTGCCCAGGTCAAAAAGTCTCTAAATCGTCCTGTGCACTTCTCTGACTCTGCTTCACGTCCGTTTCCTCAGTAAACCTCTGACGCTCTCTTTAGACCGTCTATCTGGATGCTCGCACCTTTGCTGCTCTTTTATGTCATCATCTCTTGTTGGGGTGATACAGCCTCCTGTTATCAGTCTTGTCAGGTCCATATTTGCCTATTTACAGGCTGGTCACCAAGGACAAGCCAGAGAGATCCTGCTGGAATGCGATTTGGAGGATGGGGTGACTTTGCTCCATGTCTTCCTGTCTTGCTCACATGCTTATTGACTCATTCTCACAGGCAAAGTCAGAATGTTTACCATGACCACCCCCTCAACCCTACAAGGCCCTGTCTGACCTCTCCCACCTCCCCTGCCCATCCACTTCACTCTTCCACTTCATGTCTTCCCACAATTTCTCTTACTCCACACCAGGCCCTCTGGACTTGATAACTTGCCTCTAAGATGCTGAACATGTTCATACCCCAGGACCTTTGCACTCACTGATCCCTCTGTCCAGAACACTTATGCCCTGGAACGTATGCACAGTATATTTCCTCACTTTCTTAGCTCTTCCTTTAAATGTCATCAGGCAGTGGTGCCTCCCTGATCTTCCTGGCTAAGACCACTGGAGTCCCACGTCCCCTCCCCTAAATGCTCCCTCCTTTACTGTTCTCTCTAGCTCTTGTCATTCTCTCATGCACCATGTATTTTATTTATTTATTTTGATTAATTAAATTTATTTATCTCTGCCTGTGCTGGGTCTTTGTTGCTGCACACGGGCTCTCTCATTGCCATGAGTCATGGGCTACTTTTTAGTTGCAGTGCAGGGGCGTCTCATCGCCGTGGCATTTCTTGTGGAGTGCAGGCTCTAGAACACGGAGGCTGGGTAGTTGTGGCGCACGAGCTTAGCTGTTCCCGGCATGTGGAATCTTCCTGGGTCGGGAAGTGAACCCATGTCCCTTGCATTGGCAGGTGGATTCTTAACCACCAGACCACCATGGAAGTCCTTTGTCATTTATTTTGTTTTTATTGTCTATTTCTCCTGACTAGTAAGTTCCATGAGGATAGGACTTTTTGTTTGTTTGTTTGTTTGGTTTGCTGCTGTGTCCTCTGTATCAAGAGTAGAGTCTAAACAATATTGGGTACTTTATAAACATTTGAACAAGTGTATGAATTGTTTTAATCTTTTCAGTATTGTGAGTGATTTGTTGCAGATAATGGAACTGAGGCTTAGGAGGTGTAGTAATTTGTGGTGATAGTACTTAAACCCAGAACAGGCTTGACTGAGAGTGCAATCCCTGTAAGCATTAATTCACCCATTGAAATGGGCGTGTCAGGAGTTACCAGTACTGTGCATTTTATTTATGATCTTATCCTCTATCATGACCTCTTTGAGAGATAATAGAAACCGATTTTTAAAAAATTTATGTTTTTCTTTCCTTTTCAAAACAGATTTTTAACATTTAGTTCTTGTTGAAGCAGTTTCTGTGAGATCATAGGAAGTCGTTGGAGAGAGTTATAAAATAGTTTCCTCAAACCATTTTGAAGTAAGAGCTGTAGGAGACTCCACTTTCGCCTTCTAGCAGTAAAAGGGCTATACTAACTGAGATGAAAAATATCTGAATCCGGGCCCTTGAAGCAGCAGAGAATAGGTCGGAACCCTGTTCATCTGGTGATGGTGCCTCCAGTATTTCAGGGTTCAGGATTCTGTACTTGGCAGCTGGAGTCTGTGTTCATTTTCAGTTAATGAGTTGCACTTGGTCAGTGGAAGCCTAGCTCTTCAGCAGTTATCAAGCTACTTGCAGTCAGATAGAGAACTGATGAAGGATGGAGATCACGATTTTAGTAGATAGTCCCAGGTCCCAATGAGTATGAATCATGCTGTAAGTTTCCGCAGCTGCCTTGAGAGTACAAACTGTAGGGTGTGTCTACTGGGTGTTTCCCAACACTTCCCCTCTGTGTGGTTCACTGTCAAAGGAATGATTGAACTGAAAGTGAGTTCTGTGCACCAGGAATGGGTATCCTTGGGTTATGGATATGAAACAAGAATCCTGCTCAGTCACCAGACTTTTGGTCCCCTGGCTAGATTGTTGGCTAGGCCATTGCTTATGTCTGGCTAGCTCTCTGAAATGAGAATTTTTCATGAAATCCTCATCCTGGCCAAGAGATGGTGAAATTCCAGGTGACAGTTGAGTTGTATGATGCAGATAATGTATCCTGCAGATTAATAGTAGTCAGAGCTCCCGGTGTAGGGGGCCAGGGCTCAGTCTCTGGTCATGGAACTAGATCCCATACACCGCAACGGAGAGCCTACATGCGGAAATGAAGAGCAAAGATCTTGTGTGCCGCAGCTAAGACCTGGCACAGCCAAATAAATAAATACATATTAAAAAAGATAGTGCTGAGTCTGTGTGCCTTCGTCTTAGCAGTCTCAAGTCATTTAGCCTGGGCAAGTCTCTCAGGGGAGCCCGTCCCGCCCGTGCTTCCTTTCCTTCAAGAGTCAGGTCTCCTTCTGTTCAGGCCTGCTTTTTTTGTTCTCCCGTGCCTTTAAGTAGTTGTTGGTTATATTCTCTCCGTATTTGAATCATTTGATGTGGGAGTGTTTGTGTAAGAAAGCTATTCTGCCATGACCGAGACTGGAATTTCAGTAAGTACTAAGTGAAAGTGAAATTGCTCAGTTGTGTCGGACTCTTTGAGACCTCATGGGCTGTAGCCCACCACGCCCCTCCGTCCGTGGGATTTTCCAGGCAAGAGTAGTGGATTGCCATTTCCTTCTTCAATAAGTACTAATTCATAGTTTTTTTAGTTCAAAATACTTTTTGGTTTCCATTATAATTTCTTTTCTGGGACATGGGATATTTAGCCATGTATTTAATGCTTGTTTTAGGCTTAAAATTTTTTCTGAGGCATTGTCCTCTGTCATCCCTTTCTCCTCTTGCCTTCAATCTTTCCCAGCATCCGGATCTTTTCTAATGAGTTGGCTCTTTGCTTCAGGGGGCCCAAAGTATTGGAACTTCAGCTTCATCATCAGTCCTTCCAATGAATATTCAGGATTGTTTTCCTTTAGGATTGACTGGTTTGATCTCCTTACTGTCCAAGGGACTCTCAAGAGTCTTCTCCAGCACCACTGTTCAAAGGCATCAGTCACAGAAATCTAGCTAAAGTGATCACATGTATCACAGCCTTATCTAATTCAGTGAAACTATAAGCCATGCTTTGTAGTACCACCTAAGATGGTCGGGTCGTGGCAGAGAGTTCTGACAAAACATGGTTCACTGGAGAAGGGAATGGCAAACCACTTCAGCACTCTTGCCTTTAGACTCCCATGAGCAGTATGAAAAAGCTGTACATTACATGACTTCTTTATTTTGTAACTGGAACTTTGTAACTTTTGACCACCTTCACTCTTTCTTATTAACCCTCACCCCTACTTCTGGCAACCACCAACCTATTCTCTGTGCTTATGAGCCTGGGTTTTTGTTTTTGCTTCTTCTTTTTTCCCCTTCAGACTATACATATGTATAAAATCACACAGTGTTTTTTGTTCTCTGTCTGACATATTTTGAGGTGAAGGTGAAGTCGCTCAGTCGTGTCTGACTCTTTGCGACCCCATGGACTGTAACTTACTAGGCTTCTCTGTCCATGGGATTCTCCAGGCAAATATACTGGGGTGGATTACCATTTCCTTCTCCAGGGGATCTTCCCGACCCAGGGATCGAACCCGGGTCTCCCGCATTGGAGGAAGACGCTTTAACCTCTGAGCCACAAGGGAAGCCCAAATACCGTCTTTTTTCCTTCTTTAAGTTGCTCAGTCATGTCCGACTGTTTGCAACCCCGTGGACTGTAGCCTACGAGGCTCCTCGGTCCTTGGGATTTTCCAGGCAAGAATACTGGGTTGCCATTTCCTTCTCCGGGGATCTTCCTGACCCAGGGATTGAACCCAGGTCTCCCGCATTGTAGGCAGACGCTTTACCATCTGAGCCACCAGGGAAGCTCAGAATACCCTCTAGGTCCATCCAAAGATTGTTGCAAATGGCAAGATTTCATTCTTTGTTATGGCTGAGTAATATTCCATTGTGTATGTATGTGTGTGTGTATCTGTATCTATATCTATCTATATGTGTCACATTTTCTTTATCCATTCATCAGTCAGTGGACCCTCAAGTTACTTCCATATCTTGGCTATTGTAAATATTATAGCAGTGAACATGAGGGTGCAGATGCATATATCTTTAAAAATATTTGCTACTGGCTTCTAGCTTAATTCCACCATGTTCTGAGATTATACTCTGTATGGTTTTCATCTTTTGGATGTTGTTGATTGAATATATAGCTTGGTCTGTAGTCAATTGGTGTCTGTGTATTCTGTGTTTACTTGAAAAGAATTTGTATTCTTAGCTCTTGGGTGCTCTATGTCAGTTATGTTTGTTAACCATGTTTAAATATTCAGTAGTTTTTACCTTTTTATTTTGATATGCTTTTTCTGTCAGTGAGACTTGTACATGAAAATCTCCCACTGTATTGGGAATTTTTAAATTCTGTTAAAGTTTTTCTATTTATTTGCAGTTTGTATTGTTATATGGGGCTTCCCAGGTGGCTCAGTAGTAAAGAAGCTGACTGCCAAGCAGGAAATGAGGGTTTGATCCCTGGACTGGGAAGATCTCCTGGAGGAGGAAGTAGCATCCCATTGCACTATTCTTGCCAGGAAGATCCCATGGACAGAGGAGCCTGGCGGGCTACAGTCCATGGGGTTGAAAAGAATCAGACATGACTCAGAGATTGAGCATGCATGTCACTTACATGAGGATAAATTTAGAATTATGTAATCCTTATGAACTGACTCCTTTAATAGCATGGATTTTCCCTCTTTATCTTTGGTGGTACCTTTCCCCTTAAAGTCTACTTTGCTTGCTTTTAATGTATTGACATCAACTTCTTTTGGTTTAGGTTTTTCATTTTGTGTAACTTTTTTTCCTTTTCCTTACATTTACTTTATTTATTTAAGTAGCTGGGTTTTACTTCTTTTATCCTAGTGTGACAGTCTTTCTCTTAATTTAGGACATTTAGGTTACTTAGTTAATATAATTACTATATTTACATTGAAACCAACCATTATACTATTACTTTACTGTCTCATTCACGTGTTGCTTGTTTCCTCTACCTCAGGGTTATTAACTCTGAATTTTCTGTTGTATCATGCATCACATTACTGTCATTTGTCATATGAAGGTGACTTTCTTATCTTTTGTAGGTAAAGATAGAGTTTTTAATACCCCACTGTGTGAACAAGGAATCGTTGGATTTGGAATTGGAATCGCAGTCACTGGTGCTACTGCCATAGCAGAAATTCAGTTTGCGGATTATATTTTCCCTGCTTTTGATCAGGTGAGAAAATTGCGTTTGGCCATAATGGAGCATCTCTAAGGCAAGTCCGTGAAGTTTGGAACTTTTAACTCCAGTCTCCTGCCCCCTATCTTAGGAACTTTTTGTTACTTTTGAGCTATTTTGTTATGGGCATATATTTAAAGATTAGATAAAATGGCTTAAGAAAATGGATGGGAATAAAAGGACTCATTATGAGATATCTCTTCTTTCTTTTCCCTTCAGATTGTTAATGAAGCTGCCAAGTATCGGTACCGGTCTGGGGACCTTTTTAATTGTGGAAGCCTCACCATCCGGTCCCCTTGGGGCTGTGTCGGCCACGGGGCTCTCTATCATTCCCAGAGTCCTGAAGCTTTCTTTGCCCACTGCCCAGGAATCAAGGTATTCTCATTAACGTACTTTGCTTGCTCTGCATTTGATGTTTCCATTTTGGTTCATTCTACTAGTATTAACTAATATGCTTATCTAGAGAAAAGCAATTAGAATTTTTGGAATTTGTGTGAATTTAATTGTTTTGAAGAAAGAGAGCTTTTATTTTTTTTTAGATTAAGCACCCAGCCTACGTTTATAGACTGTTCTTCTTGAAGTGACAATGGCTTAACCCTAATGTTAATTTCATACACTTCAAATAATAAGACCAAGAACATAGTTTATCTTCCATCTCTGTCAAAGCTGTCTATCTATTTTTTTGCAATAAAAATCATATTTATTTATCAAAATAGCATATTTTACCAAGACATGAAAAATGAAAACGACAGAGTAAGATATACATTCCTATCTGTCTTTGGCACATTTTACAAATTTGTTCAATAGAAAGGCCATACTTGCAAATTCCATTTGAGCAGAAAGCTCTGTTTCTTTCTTTTGTGTTTGTAAAGTATTTTTATTGGAGTATAGGTGATTTACAATGTTGTTAGTTTCAGGTGTACAGCTAAGTGAATTAGTTAGACATATACAAATATCCACTCTTTTTTTTAGATTCTTTTCCCATATATAGAGCATTACAGAGAATTGAGTAGAGTTCCCTGTGCTATATAGCAGGTTCTTAAAGGTTATCTATTTTCTTAAGAAAAACTTTTTATTTTGTATTGGGGTACAGCCAGTTAACAATATTTTGATAGTTTCAGGTGAACGGCAAAGGGACTCAGCTCTACATATACATGTATCAATTCTACCCCAAACTCCCCTCCCATCCCTGCTGCCATATAACATTGCAGAGAGTTCCATGCGCTATACAATAAGTTCTTGCTGGTTATCCATTAAAAACATAGCAGTGTGTAAAGCTCTGTTTCTTTCTAATGGAGCTTTCTCACTTAACAGTTGATTCTGGCATCATTTTAATAAATCTACTGCTTAGACCATATTTACCTTACAGTCAGAGGAGTAAAACTTTTGCTTTTGGTCTGTTTCTTGCTTTTTAAATACAGTGACATAAGACTTTTTTACCTTGGTTTGTTTTTTAGTCCAGGGTAAGGTAATACTTACTTACACAATTAATTTTGCAGCCTCTCTCTCTCTTATAGCCTTCCACAATAATTTTAGGTCTTTTGATTAAAAAAAAAATATATATATATTTGCTTATTTTATGTCCTATTTTTAGTAATATTTTCTTTTTTATTTTCTGGAAGCTTTCCAGTGAGCCATTATGGAAACTCATAGATATGTCAACCCAGGGCTTTATGCCTGTTTTTCGAAAACAGGAGTCATTTGTGGATGTGTGTGTATGTTTTACTACTTTTTCAACCAAATCAAAGTTGTAAAGTTTTGTAGTTAAGTAATGGTTTGTGTATTTTTTCAATATAAGCTACAAGTGGTAGTTTGGGACAGAAACATTTCAGTCAACAGTTATTTTTGTGCTTGAGCTGAAGATCAATTCATGTTTAATGTCTATATTTTTAAGACCTCGCTCCCCTCCACATTTTCTCTTTTAATTTATCCTAAATGAGAATATACATATAGTACAAAAGGCTGAAAATAAACATGAAGAAGGCAGATGAAGGAAAACTAAAATAGGAACATAAAATAAAGACATGGTATGTTACAATGAGCTATTTATTTAGCAGTCTATTTTCAGAAAATAGTGAGATTTGTGCTATTTTATTTTTTAAATAAAAATCCTTCACTAAAACTGTATAAAAAATCAAATACAGTTTGCTTAAAGCAATCTTATTTGAGTCTTTGTGATAAATTCAGGTCTATTTTGATGATAACTCTTCCTGTGTAACACTTAGGTGTATGCAGTTGTTTAAAAATGATTAAACTGGACAACAGCTTGTGATCTGAACCAAAGTGGTGTAGAAGTTAAGAACCTGATGGGTCAGAACTGGTGAAAATCTCTGATGTAGCAAGTGATGTAACCTCGAGCAAGTTACTTGGTTCCTGCTTACACCTCATTCTTTTAATTTCTAAATTGGGGAAAATAATAATAGCTACTTCATGGAATAACTATGGACAGCAGGTGAATTAATCTACATAGTGAGTTTAGTCCAGTTAACACATTTGCTACCTGCTGCCTTTACTATCACTTTTCTCATTATCAACCTCATTCTCAAGATGGTCCTGAGCCCTTTCTCCAGCTGGAAGTGTGCCGGATCCACACTTTCTTTTTGGTTTTGCAGTGAAATGAAAAAAAGGAAAAAAAGAAGTGAAAGTGTTAGTCCCTCCGTCGTGTTTGACTCTCCTGACCCCATGAACTGTAGCCCACCAGGCTCCCCTGTCCATGGAATTTTCCAGGCAAGAATACTGGAGTGGATTGCCATTCCCTTCTCCAGGGGATCTTCCTGACCCAGCGATTGAACCTGGGTCTCTTGCATTTCAGGCAGATTCTTTATTGTCTGATTCTCCAGAAGCTTTCACAGTAACTACATGTTTTATTAACCTCGATCATAAAGTTCTGTGGATTATTTTTCCACTTAAGAAGTGAAGGCCAGATTTATAATGGGAAAAGAGATTTTATTTAGCATGTTAAATTCGGAGAAGAAACTTGCATACCTTTGAAAGCAGCAGTAGAATATTAGCAGAAAAGACTTTAGAGGTCAATACAGGAAGATATTGACAATGTTACTCATTTGTTTTGGTGAGTGTTCTTTGTGGTTTCCTTTTATTTTTTAATGTATGTGCAAGTTTAGCTCCTTGAAAAAATAATAGTATCTTAATTAACGGAATATGGTGAGCATGTGATAAATATTTGTGGAACAAATGGAATTGTTTTGGATAATATGTAAATTTTATGATTACTAGTAATTAGTCTAAAAATAAGAGATTTCTATATTAGTAACAATTGTTTATTTAAATTTTGACTCTTATAAATGAGTTTACTGGGAGACATTTTCACTAAAATTGTCTTCAAAAATAATCTGTTTTTTTCAGGTGGTTGTACCCAGAAGCCCTTTCCAGGCCAAGGGACTTCTTTTATCATGCATAGAGGATAAAAATCCTTGTATATTTTTTGAACCTAAAATACTTTACAGGGCAGCAGGTAAAAGTTTCCTTTATTTTATATTTATAAACATTTTTATGCATTTTTTGTCATAGTTCAAAATTAGAATTTTTCTTTAATAAGCTTGATTTGTATTTCCATTTTGGAAAAAGATTCTGATTTCTTTATACTTAGTTTGTCCTCATCTATATATTTTAAGTTAACTTTAGTGGAAATCCTGTAGCTATTTAAATCTTAATTTTGGAAACAAAGAAGCAATATGAAGTGGTAGCAAGAATGTAGGGATTATGTTTGGCTACACAGTAGATGTTAAGTGGATGTGAGTTGAATAAAAAGGTGAATGAACTCATTGTACTAAATAATAAATTCCCTTTTAGCCAAAGTGTGTTTATAGGTCTTCATCTAAATTTGGATTCCTTTGAGAGAGAAATTGTTCAGTCACTCAGTCATGTCCGACTCTGTGACCCCATGGACTGCAGTATACTAGGCTTCCCTGTCCTTTACCATCTCCTGGAGCTTGTTCAAACTCATGTCCATAGAGTTGGTGATGCCATCCAGCCGTCTCATCCTCTGCTGTTCCCTTCTTCTCCTGCCTTTGATCTTTCCCACCATCAGGGTCTTTTCCAATGAGTCAGCTTTTCACATCAGGTGGCCAAAGTATTGGAGCTTCAGTTTCAGCCTCGGTCCTTCAAAATGAATATTCAGAGTTGATTTCCATTAGGATTGACTGATTTGGTCTCCTTGCTGTCCAAGGGACTTCTAAAGAGACTTCTCTAGCACCATAGTTCAAAAGAGAGTGAAGGGGCCACTTTAAGCTGTGACATAAGGTCTATGCTGGGATGGGCATCTGAGGCAGATGAAGTGTTTGGTCACCCGTCTTCTAGCTCAGAATCATCATTCTGAAAACTCTCATCCATGATAGCTACTTTTTCAGCCATAAAGGACATTTAATCACCAAACTGTTTATTGACAGTCTTATGTGTCTACATAACCACTATGTAAAATAAGACTGAAAAATTTTCATGGCTCCAGGAAGCTCCTTCCTGCCTTCTGTCTGCCAGTCCCTTCTCCTTACCCCCTTCTCCTTACTTTCTAATTGCTTTTAGCACAGATTAGCTGCACACAGTTTTGGGGTTCATCTAAACAAATCAGTGCTGTATATATTCTTTTGTGTTTGCCTTATTTAGCTCAGCAGGATAGTTTTGAAATTCATTCATAATGTTACTTGTATCAGGGGTTTATTCCTTATTACTGAGTAGCATTTCCACTGTATGAATATTTCACAGTTTATCTTTTGTTGATGAACAAATGACCATCATATTTTTTAGTTTTTGTCTGTTCTGTACAAGGCTGCTCTGGACATTCTTGCATAAGTGCTTTTGTGAACATGTTGTTTCTTTCTTTTTTAGAGGTGGTGGTGGGGAAATAAACATCTAGGAACAGAATTGGTGTGTCACAGAGCAGATGTAGGTTGAATGTTCTAAGACTCTATTGAAGAGTTTTTCAGACTGCTTTTGCAATTTTACATTTCCTTTGGAAATTTGTCAGATTTTCAGTTGCTCTTAAGCATACTTTAAATTGAATCTATATACTTTTTAAGAGTTCTACTATTATCTATCCCATTATGGAATGAAAAGTGATTACAAAACAATTTGTAATCTTGGGTGAAGAGTACAGCATCAGTGTCATACAGAGTAGCTGTCTGATTTCTAATTACTTTGAATACTCTATGAGTATTGTATTTATCAGGCCAACCAATTCAAGCTAATCAATTAATACAGAGTTTTTTTTTCAGTATTTAATAATAGAGACTGAGTAAGAAACATTTGGAAAATATGCACTTTGTTACAGATTTTGAAGTTGGGATTGGTGAGGAAAATGTTTAATGTTATAGGATTCCAGCTAAGAGAATGAGCTTGAGGAATTTGTTTTAAGTTTGGCGCTGGGAGTGATTATGAAAGAGCCAGATGAGGATTGGGGCTCAAAGTTTTTCTGCAGTTTCCCTGGGATTTATTTGGTGCCATTTCAGGGGCTTGTTTCTGTTGTTGTGCTGTGGTTTGGTTTTTCTGGCCACTGCCTGTGCCTTGCAGGGCCTCAGTTCCTTGATGAGGAGTTGAACCTGAACCCTTGGCAGTGATAGTGCTGAGACCTAACCTCTGGACTGCCAGGGAATTCCTTCAGGGACTCTTAACTGAACCTTTACTTGATCCCCATTTCGTGTGTTGGTCCCTCAGTCAGGGCCAACTCTTTGTGACCCAATGGACTTTAGCCCATGGGCTAAAATAATGTGGTTTGATTTGTCTGCTTCTAGGGATTTATTTCAGAGTATACTGATAAAAGTCTGAGAAAGTGATACATTGGTACAAATGGTTCATCACAGCACCATTTATAAGAACAAGGACTGGAAACAACCTGTTTGCCCATCACTAGGGGACTTGGGGTTGGCTGCGTAAATTAAACTGGCTCCGTTTGATGGATTATACTTCAGATCCCGGTATACTCTCTGTCAGTCAGAGTCTGGTCAGGCCTCACAAGAGCCCCATGGATAAAGTCCCTAAAAGAAGACAGAGTCTCTTTGAGGAAGAACAAGAATAGACAGTGACAGCGCCTTTGAGACTTCAGATATTAGAATATCGTATAGAGAATGCAAAAAAAGTAGGTTTTTATTTTAAAAAGACACTTGAAAACAGAAGTAGTAGACAAGCAGATTTGAATGTCTAGAATGTCTAGAAAAGAGAAATAAAAGATGAAAGAAAAGAAAATGGCCTCTGGTTTAACCAGAAATTACAAACAGATTAGAGAAAAATTAGTAAACTAAAAGATAAGGTAAAAAAAAAAAATTACCAGAAGGTCATCTAGAGAAGCAAAGAGAAGGAAAATAGGAAAGATACTGAGTAGGAAGGGAGAATGAGGAGATGTGAATATGTCTAAAGGAGAGAGTTGAGTAAGATTCCTAATAATGTTCATTAATAGAATTTTGCTGACAAAGAAATTCCCTGTCATCTTTTTGCTGCTCTACACTATCAGAACTAGATTGATACAATAGGAAATATTTCAGGGGAGCCTCAGCTACTACTTATTTTGCCCTCCAGCAGTTATTTTCCCAAATGTGGAGTCATGTTTTTTCTATGGTTCTTGAAGCATTTAAAAGATACTAAGTCAAGAGTTCCTTAGGAAGCTAAAGTATTAAGCATCTAAAAAAAAATACAACTTGCTAACTCAAAGATGTATTTTCCCTTAATGGAGAATTTTTATCTATATATCACTGAATCCTTTTCAGAAATGGTTCGGTTATAGAGCATTACAGTTATCGGAGGCGTTAGCTTGTGTGCACAGCTGTCTCCCAGCAGTTAATTTTTCGGCATCTGCTGGCCCTTTACTTTTCTGCGGCACATCTTCCCATGGGCACTGCTCTTGGTCCATTGCATTTGGTTCTGAAGGAGCTGACCTCCATCATCTCAGGGGATGGGTATGTGGCTCCAGTCCAGCTGTTCTAACTTTTCGGGGACTTTCTGTATGGAGATGAAGCTGCACTTTCTGTGGGCAATTTGCCTGGGGTGATGTGGGACTGCAGCCACGTCACTTGGTAAATGATGGTCTGTAGTAGAAGACTGTGAGGTCAAACACACGTGTTCACTGTGGGTGGAGAAAAATAGGAACCCAAAGTGAAAATCTGCACCATTCCTTTCTTTAGGTTAGTCCCTAAACTTCCCTGAGCTCCTTATTTCTTTTTTAGAAAAATTGTTTATATTTATTTATTTATTGGCTGTGCTGCATGGCATGTGGAATATTGGTTACCCATCAGGATTGAACCTGTACCCCCTGCAATGAAAGCAGAGTCTTAACCACTGGACCACCAGGGAAGTCCCCTGAGTTCTTTATTTCTTGAATCTTAATTTGACTAATGAATTTCCCCCAGGTCCTTCAATGTAATCTCATTGTAAGGTCAAATCGCCTTTATGTTTCAGTCTTCTGTAAACTTTGCTGATAAAAATAGGTAACCTTGACTCATCTAACCTGATAGAGAAAAGATATTCTCTTTTAAAATGAAAACATCCCCATTTGGATTAGCAAAATAAGCCGTGGCCTTTCACAGCTTGAGGTAAATGCTTCTTCTGTCCTCAGGCTAAAGCAGGATGCTCATCTGTTTATAATGGTACTTATTACTTCATAAGGTTGAGATAATCCGCATGCACTGTTTATGTACTTTACAAATACTTATATGCTAGACACAGTGCAGTATTGTGTAGGCCAGTTGTTAATCCTCACAATAACCTTGCCAGAAATTGTTGCTATTGCTCCTTTATCCATGAGGAACCCGAGGATGAAACAACTGCCCAAATCCACACAAACAGGATTCAAATCCAGACAGTCCATCTCTCAAGTCGAGTACCGGGCATATATTCACAGATGGTTCTATTTAATTGCCACAAAAGCTCTGCCAGGTGGTATTATCCAGAAACGGAAGTTGAGAGAGTTTTAAGAAACTTGCTCACAGAGGAATGAGTGATAGAGTTAGGTTTTAAACCAAGACGTTCTGACCCCAGAGGTGGCTTTTTGTCGAAAAGCTTACCCTATTTTACATCCCATTTAAACGCTATTATTGTAGAGGGCATCACTGAAACAATTTGCTTTGGTGTCCTAGTTTCATGCCAAGAAATATGCTATTGAAAAAAAAAAATTCCTACAGAACTAAAATGATTCACTTTTAATTGTATGGAAATATATGCTCTCAATAGCCATTCATAAGGCTGTGAATCCTTCCTACAGTGTATGGCCCAGGGTTTGACTGTACACTGACTGCGCTAACTTCTCCACTGGCATAGGATTAATTTGCTTCTTGAAAGTTATAAAAATTACATGACATAGCCCATTGTAGTCACAGGTGCTCTATGCTGTCATTAAGGGACTTGGTCTCGTGTTCCGAACCAGAAGCAAAGGCGGCTGAGAAATGTAGTTTTCCTGCATTTCAGGGAGGAGGGTAGAGCTGTGTGCCTGTCACAGCTCCTCTGGACTCTTCGACCCCTCACTTTTGGACCTAGTCCCCAAACACTGTTCTGTATTCAAGGATCTGTGCTCCGGTGACTCTCCTGTATGTCTGGTCCGCAACATTTAGAAAGGGTTTCTTGCAGTTCAGCCACTGACTTTTTATAGTACCAAGATGAAAAAGAGGTCGGTCATCCATTCTTTAGACAGCAATTTTCTTGAATTTTATTTCTACTTATTTAGAATATACAATAGATATAAAACTTGTACCTTTTCCATCTGGAAGGAAAAAGGAAATAGTCCTTGGGAACACATATTCTGATTATGACATTTAAACTTTTAGAAAATGGCAGAGGGACATTTAGAAGAGGTAGATAAGGAAGAGCCATCTAGACAGTGTAAAAAATGTGCAAAATAGGTTCAATTCAAAAAGAAAATGGGTCAGTGACATTATCACACGTAAGCATCTTGTGGAGAAGTTGTTCTTGTATGTCTTTTGAACTTCTTGGTTTTATTTAATTGAATAATTCAGGACATTAGTGATACTGAATAAATATGACTTTCATCTCTGATTCTTCCTAGTGTGGAGAAGTAAGACTAAAAGCTTTTGCTACCTTATTTCCTGAAATCATGCTACCCTTTCAGATGAAAATAGATCATAATAACAGCGAGGATTTTATTTTCTTCTCTTTTAAGCAGATATACAGATTATATATGAATTCACACATTCTGAAGAGAAGAAAATGTTTTAAGTAGTTTTTGAATGATAGTAGACTTCAAAAATATTTCTGCCAAATACCAGTGTACACAAAAAGGAATCTGTATTTTTTGTTATAAATTTGTTTTGATTGGCATCATTAAGCACATTATTTTTGTGTGGACTAGAACCTTTAATACTAAGCATGCTCACTGATAAGAATTAGGTTCCACCCAGTAGTGAGAGAAAATTCATTTGTTAGATGTTTGTTTTTAAATTAAAATGATGCATAGGATTTAAAAAAGCAAATAATGTTACCAAATATAGTAGTTCCTTACTTCAGCCTTTAGCAAATTCATACTTCTTTCCCCACAGGCAGTCATTTCTAGTAGTTTCTTGTAATATTTTAGATCATCATGTTTGTATTAATAAATAGTAAGCTTACACAGATTTTTAAAATTTTAAGCATTATTATTTAACTTTCTACATCATGAGAAACGCTGGGCTGGAAAGAAGCACAAGCTGGAATCAAGATTGCTGGGAGAAATTCAATAACCTCAGATATGCAGATGACACCACCCTTATGGGAGAAAGTGAAGAGGAACTAAAGAGCCTCTTGATGAAAGTGAAAGAGAAGAGTGCAAAAGTTGGCTTAAAGCTCAACATTCAGAAAACGAAGATCGTGGCATCTGGTCCCATCACTTCTTGGAAAATAGATGGGGAAACAATGGAAACAGTTTCAGATTTTATGTTTTTCGGCTCCAAATCACTGCAGATGGTGACTGCAGCCATGAAATGAGAAGACTCTTACTCCTTGGAAGAAAAGTTATGACCAACCTAGAAGTATATTCAAAAGCAGAGGCATTACTTTGCTGACTAAGGTCCGTCTAGTCAAGGCTATGGTTTTTCCAGCGGTCATGTATGGATATGAGTGTTGGACTGTGAAGAAAGCTGAGCACTGACGAATTGATGCTTTTGAAGTGTGGTGTTGGAGAAGACTCTTGAGAGTCCCTTGGACTGCAAGGAGATCCAACCAGTCCATTCTGAAGAAGATCAGCCCTGGGATTTCTTTGGAAGGAATGATTCTGAAGCTGAAGCTTCAGTACTTTGGCCACCTGATGCGAAGAGTTGACTGATTGGAAAAGACTCTGATGCTGGGAGGGATTGGGGTCAGGAGAAGAAGGGGACGACAGAGGATGAGGATGAGGTGGCTGGATGGCATCACGGACTCAATGGACGTGAGTCTGAGTGAACTCCGGGAGTTGGTGATGAACAGGGAGGCCTGGCGTGCTGCAGTTCGTGGGGTCACAGGGTCAGACACGACTGAGCGACTGAACTGAACTGAAGTTTTAGTGTATAGTTATAGTGCATAATTTTTGGTCAGGTCATCATTTAGTGTTTACCTTGCTATGACTATATTGGTATGATTCACAACTGAGTCAAAACACTTTATGGTTTTATTTCCTCTTTGGTACACAACACTTTATTTTCTCTGAAATGTTTTTTTCTCTTCTCTTTTCATTTGCTTGATTTCTCATGTTTCTATGGCTAATATAATTCCTACTATCCTCAATGTGATCTTGTTTTTTAATTATGTTCAGACACATTAGGTGGTCAGTGTGTTTCTTCTTTTTCCCATAGGCAACTCTCCTTTTGGGGGCCAACGATGAATGTAGTTAAGATTGTAGATTTTTGAACCATACTGCCTGAGTTTGAAGTACTGACTCCACTGCTTACCAGTTAGGTGACTTTTGGCAAGCTGTTTAACCTCTGTGTTTTAGCTGTCTCAGCTATACATTGAGGATAATGACAGTACGTGTCTCATCAAGTTGATTCAAAGATACCAACACAATGAAAATTCTTAGTCAGTGCTGCTTTTAGTTGGTGTGACTCCCAAGGATAACTCAGTTCTATCATTAGTCTTCAATATGTGATTTAAAAAAGTCTATTTTTATATCAGCTGCTTTATCTATACATATGAGGGCAGTGATAAAATTTGCTCAATGCAACTTGAAAGTCCAACAAATTTCAATTACTCCATCTGATCTACGTTAGTTTTCTCTTTTTTTCCAATTAAAAAAAATATGTGCCTGTTGAAAATAACATGTTTTAATATTTCAGTGAAGGCAACATTATAGTTATGTGGTTAGCAATGCCTCACATTGTTTTCTTAAAAGGATTAGTTTTTTCTCATTATAAAGGTACCTCATGGTCTACTGGCAAGCTTTGATGTTTAACAAACCACTTAGGGGCCTAAATCAACTTTCTGTACCGCTTTTAGGGGCCTAAATCAACTTTCTGTACCGCTTGTGTACAGGCCAGCAATGTAGGCGGAACTCACCTGAACAGGTCAGGTTTCAGGTGGGCTCTATAATGGGTCTGTCATCAGTGGCAAATCAAGTGTGGGTTGAGGTTGCTGATGTTGGTTGGGCTATCTCACGTACCTGGAGCTGCGGTTGGTGCGCCTTGGTCTACCTGTCTCATTTCCCAGCAGGCTGGCTCAGACTGTTCACATGCTGGAAGCAGCTGTCACAGAGAGCACGCAGACGCATGCAAGGCTTGTGAGCGCTAGGCCAGGACCTGGCGTACCATCTCCTCCGCTAGAGTGCATTGGCCACAGCAAGTCACAGGGCCGGCGCCAAGTTCAGGAAGGGGGCAAAGAGATTTCTACATCTCCATGGGAACAACTGCAAAGTCACGTAGCAAAGGGTGTGAATAGGCGTTAAAGGATGATGACGATTTTTAATCCCTTGTATGTTTGTTGAAGCTTCTGAAAAGTATGGGAGCCTTCATGAAAGCAGCTCGTGAATCCGTCCCCTGCCTGCTGCTGGGTTTTGTTGTGCATACTGCTAGACTTTTATCTATAACTTTAAACATTTTATTACTGTCACTATATTTGTTTTCATTTATTTGATTACAAGTGGCTTTTTACTGATGTTTTTAGTTTCTTATTTATTTTGTATGAATTGTTCACATAGACTTCAGTCTTAACCTTGTGAAGTAGCCTTTATTGTAAACTTAAGATGAGCAAGAAATGCAGTGAATAGATCATTATCCCATTCTGTGTGAAAAGGCCTTGAACTAGTATTGAAAAGCAAGAAGAATCAGAAGGTTTACAGCTTGAACTACAAAATTACCTTGAATTTGTTTATATATATTCTGTGTTTGAGCTGGTAAGAGGAAATATTCATGGACTGGGGCCCACTAGAATTTTCCTAATACTCTGGCACATTCTTTATACTATTCATTCACTTGTTGGGCTAATTTTGGACATTAAACAAATGTCTATTTTTGATCATTGGCTTAATCCAACTAGGTGCATTCTCAATGCCTGAGCTTACACTATATATATAAGATCATACTATAAACATTGTTCAGTACTTTGCAAATCTTTTCCCATACATTTACACTTATATGAATATGTGTTATACAGAACACACATACACAAGTAATAAGAATAAATGTGTTATGTGTAACTATTCTATAATTTGCTTTTCTTCCCAGCTTATTTTGGATACATTTTTAGTGTCAGTTCACAAAAATTTAGCTGATTTTTAGCTTATAAAGTTTCTTGGAATATACTATAATTTATTTTTTCTCCTATTATGGAGCTTTGACTTATCTGTAAATTCTGCCCATTCTAAGCAGTACTAAAGTAAACATTCCTACTTGTATATATTTAGGCATATGGAAGGAGAAAATTATAAGCCTGTTCTTTGGTAGTGTAAACTTTTTAATCTATATTTCTTAATTTTATTCTTGTTTTCTGTAAGCTTCTTACATTCTCTGATTAAGCCCTGAGTAATAAATAATTGATGAAGGCGGACACTGCAAATCTCCAAATGGCAACTAGTGAAAAATTGGAAGGATCAGGTATAACTGACACAGATACTGTGGGGAGACAAAACTCAATATATAACTATAACCTGAACTAAAAATTGAAAGCTGGAAATGTTTGTAAGACATTTAACTTGGAAATACTAAGAATAAAATGCTTGCATTTTTATTATCAGAATTTAGCCTGTTCTTGTATTTTTAAACTTTCTCTTTCTGTGTTCTGTTATAAAAAGTGTCTTTTCAGTCTGTTTATTAGAAGTTCATCTTGTAACAAGTAGATCTCAATAGTTTAATGTTACCTTCTGGGAAATGTCACCATTGTATCTATATGGCCTATAGCCATGGGCTGGTTGTCATTGAGATCAGCATCTATCTTATTATTTGGAAATACATATTTGTTTCCAAAAATATATTATTTGGAAAATATATAGTTTCTAAGGTTTTTTTTTTTTTTAAGTTGGCAAAAAAATTAGAACTTTTTTCCTCTGTGCTTTGCAGCTTGCCTGTAATGATTCTTCTTCTCCAAGAATGTGGTTGTTTCTGCTTATTAAAACTTGTCCATCACCAACTTTATCTGGAGATGTGTATAAGAGACAGATAATAATGTTAGTAATACTAATTATCTTAGGTGTTCTAGGTAGAAGGTCTTATTCTCCATAGCTAATGATAATTTTACCTCTCTTTTCCTCCAATAATTGATGAGACAGTTCTTTTTTCTTTATTAGAACTGTCTCATCCTTTTAAAAAATTTTATTGAAGTATATTTGATATACAGTATTATATAAGTTACAGATATGCAATATGCTGATTCACAGTCTCTAAAGTTTATACTCCACTTAAAGTTATAAAGTATGGGATCTATTACCTGCATTGTACATTATATCCCTGTAGCTGGTTTTATACATAATACTTTGTTCTTCTTAAATATTTCATTCTTTCTTAACTTTGAACCTAATTGGTACTCCATCTCTTATTTTTAACTGAGAGGACCCTACCTCCCACTTCTCTTTATCAAGAAAGGAAATATTCCAATTTGAACCTCACTTTTTAGATACAGTTTTCAATGACATAATTACCAACATTATATATATCTTTCAGTTTTTTTTTTCCTTTCTGAATTGTTCGAGTGAATAAATGCACCAAGCATCTGAGTGAGGTGAAGAATCTGTGTGCAGTGTACCAAGTGATTTCTTTGCTGCCCTCTGTTTTACAGTAGTACTTGCTTGGGTGGCATCAGTGTGTTTGTTTTTATGTTGTTGTTGTTTTTTCTTTTAGCTTACAGAATACTGAGGGCAAATAGAATAATAGGACAGAGACATTGCTATACATTGTCACAATATTATTAATAATATTATTGTCAAAACAGAGCTAACATATAGAGATGTTTCGAACTGATGTGTTCATAGCTGATCTACAAAAATTCATATTTGGAGCAAAAGACAGACAAAAAACGCCTTTTCATTTTTCATTCTCAATATATACAAGTGTGTGTTGTGCAAAAGTTGAAACTGTGTAAATCGAGGTCTTCCCATGCCAATAGGTTACAACGGTAGAAAGCACTGAACGCTTCAGTCCATTAAGGTTATTTAGGAATTCCTTAAATACATATTTACTTTCCACAGATAGAAATAAAGCTGTCAGGTTTGTAAAAATTACCATTGGGAACTTTTTCTCAGTTTAAAGCCTTTATTAATTTTGTCTTTACTCTTTCAGCATCTTCCAGTGTTGCCCTTGAAATTATGGACTCTACCTAGTTTATCTTTATCTCAAGCACTGAGTATTACTGTCTTGGGTGTGAAATGATTATTAAATCAATGATATTTGTCTTCCTTAAATCACTGAACACATATCATGGTTTCTGGCTGTATATGTGTGCCCAGCGCTCTTAGTAATTTGGTAGTTTTAATCCATGATTTGATAGGAAGGAATTTATATAAAAGAAAAATACAGAATTCTAACAGAGGAGTGACATAGAGCTATGTATGCAGAGAGGCAGGTACTGAGTTGATATGTTTGTAGACGTTTTAAATGATTGATTTATGGGATAAAAAGCCTACTTAGTGTATTAATTTGAGAAAATAGATAACCAACAAGGACCTTCTGTGTAGCATAGGGAACTATACTCAGTATTTTATAATAACATATAAGGGAAGAAATATATATATACATATATATATTTACTATATAATATATAAAATGGAATCATAGTGCTATATAGCTGAAACTAGCATGATATTATAAATCAACTATACTTCAGTCAGCCAGTTGATAAACATCAGATGGCTGAAAAGCCCATCCCTGTTTTTGGCCTCTTTAGACGGTCATTTATTACTCTGGCCGGGCTTGGCCCTTGCTGCCGCGTGGGCTTCTCCCTGGTTGCGGCTGGTGGGGCTCCTCTCCGGTTGCGGTGTGCAGGCTTCTCACTGCAGTGCTTCTCTTGTTGCGGAGCATGGGCCCTAGGGCGCGTGGGCTCAGGAGTTGTGGCACACGGGCTCAGTGGTTGCAGTTCTTGGTCTCTAGAGCATAGATTTAATAGTTGTGGTGCACGGGCTTAGTTGTTCTGTGGCATGTGGAATAATTCCAGACCAGGTATCAAACCCATGTCTCCTGCATTGGCAGGTGGATGCTTTATCACCAAGCCACCAGGGAAGCCCCTATTTTAAAATTTCTTAATGGATTCATTTAAAAAGTGCTGCATCACTGATGTGCTTGGTGACATAGAAAGTAGTATTCTGGAGAGAACATGTACACTAATGATTATTAGTCAAAAAGTGAGTGGGAAGAATTAGATTCTGAAAGTAGAGTCTGACAAATGGCTTAACTAACTTATTTTGGTTGTATTTTGTTATGTAATATACAAAAATGATCTGTAATAATCACATCAGATTAAGTCTAAAGATTTTTTCTTTGAATAAGAAATAAGAATTTAAAATATTGTGTTAGTTTAACTCACTGTTCGACTAAGTTTAACTGTTAGTTTTATTTTCTTTCTTAGAGGTTCATAAAATAATGGTGATTTTG